>FAPJ01007235.1:0-10306 GCA_001485985.1 Heliconius ethilla aerotome | reverse complement strand
TCAACGCCGCGACACCAGAGCGAAGATATGGAAATATACACCGTAAATAAATATTTCACTTCCTCGAGTGGAATCGCACCTACAATGTCGCGTTGAGGGTCGCTCGCATGTGCCTTTCCATGATCTTAATTTAGATATTTAATTACTTGTATATTACAAGTGAAAATTTGAACATAAATTAATGTCTATTAAAATTATAACTTATAGTATAAAGTAAAATTATTAAAGTTTTAAAAGTTATTAAAAAATATATATAATCAAAGTTAGGTATATCCAAAGATAAGAAACTCGTTTGGAATGCCGTTTCTAACAAAGAATTAACCTGTTCTCAGAAAAGAGTCAGGAAATGTTTATAATAAACTATAAATTTAAATTACCTCCACGAAGGGACAATCAACCCATAGCAAATGTTTGGGGTTAGCTTGGGTCAGTTGGTTTAGAGAGTTGGACCACGCCAGCACCTCATAATTTGATTAAATTCAGCATTGGAGCAAATCGTTCGTTCGTTCAAATTATTTTAATATTAAGAAATTAAATTATAGCATGGCTATAGATATACAGTAAAAACTCGATTAACCGGATAAATTGTTGTCGTTAGTCATTCGGATAATCAAAAATCCTGATAATCGAATGTATAAAGAGAAGCTGGTTTTGTGCATATGTAGCACAAAATTTTTATATGTCTAATAAAAGCAACATGCATTACAATCAACGAAAATCAACCTTTATAAAAAAATATTAACATTTTCTAACATACAATTTGTGTACGTACATATGTGTAATATTTACATACATATAATTTTTCTTAGGTTTCATTGCAGTAGGTTGTGTAAAATAATTATCGCGATTTATAATCCGGATAATCGCGAATCCGTATAACAGAGGGCCGGATAATGAAGTTACAAATATCCCGAAACCAAATAAACGTTTCGTTAAAACAAACTAAAATTGTTAAAACTCCTACAAACTGTGTAAAGTCAAAGAAAGACAGTGAAACGTGGGTTACACCGATACGAGTATGGTTATTATGCCAAGTTGTGTGAAACACGAAAACAATTAATAATAATGCCGGCGAAGCCGCGGCTAGGTCGCTAGTTCTGTTAGATATTAAAAGTGTATATTTTTTTCCAATAGTAGAAATTATTACTTTATACGCTTTACTTTTAAGTAATAGAGGTATTACACAAATGACATAGGTCTTTAAAGATCGTTTTATATTATTACAGCGAGCGAATTAAATTGGAGGCAATATTTTAATTTGGTAATATAAAATGATAAATGGAACATTCAGTTTAAAACATTAAAAAAAATAAAGAAATTTCGATAGTTGTTGAACTTGAAATTAGATTTAAGGATTATTGAGGTCAGTTAGCTTAATTACTGTTAAGTAATATTTACTTGCTTACAAAACGATGCAATTCTCTTATTCAAGTTTAACAACATTCAAAAATTACGTGTAAATTATTTTAAAAGCTATATTAGGGCAAAAAAGAATAAAACCAAACAAGAATGGGAATAAAAGTAAAAACATTTACTGGTAATGTTTTTTTACTTAGAAGCTTATGGCTGGCTGACAATGCACAACCAAAACTACTAAACTAAACTCTAGTCGTAGTAGTTCAGGAAAAAAATCTGAAAACTATATACATTTGTTGATATACATTTTAAATCCTTAAAAATAATATAGTCTTGAAAGTTCAAATGAGATATCAGATGAAAGGGCTTTGGCTAAGCTAAGCTAGAATTTTCAAAAAGTTTTTTTTTGTACGGAACCCTCTGTGGACGTGCCCGACTCGAGCTTGTTCGGTTATATAGTAATAAATTTAATAGCCTGTAAAGAAAATGAGTATAATAGACGCTATGAGTAATTAGTGTAACAATACAATAATTAGCTACAGTCAGTTATCTTTTTATAAAGGCACAATCAAGTTTGTTATTATTCTTTTATTCCTTTTATTATTAATTTATCTCCATATAATTTCTCTCAATTCGCTTTTAAGATATGGAATGGAAATTGTCTCATATTTAGGTTTTCCCATCAATTCCATTGAAACATAAATTTATATAATAGACCTTAAATGATTTTCATTATTATTTACAATGATTACATCTTTTATGAAAGTGAGCGTATAAATATTATGTAAAATGAAAAATTACATATTTTATAAGATGATGTTTTCACAAATAATACCTATTTAAATAACTTACCTTTACTAAAAAAATAATTATAGTAGCAGTTGCAAATGCTTACAAAAAATTTAAACAAAATCTTATAATTCACATAATCTCAACTGTATAATTAAAAAATACAGAATTGAATGCATATTAATACTTAATCCGTGAAACAAATATTAATATATTTCGAAAAAAAATAAATTATGGAAATAAAAAAAAAAGATTAATGAAATGTTGGAATTAATATTTTATATTTTAAGTACAGTGTATTTATCACCTAAAGTGGTTAAAAAAATAAAAAAATATATATTAAAATGATATTTTAGAAAGGTATTGGCTCGATACCGACTTCAAAATTATAAAATGTTTGTGAAATTAGTGTTTACTTTTTAGTTCATTTAGTGTTTAATTTTTAGGTTGAGTACCGTAGCCTCAATTTAGATTTTTTTCTATCTGGTCTTTGTTTCTGAAGTAGCTTTTACAGTCACCAGGACTTCCAAATTCGTTTTGTTTTGAAATGATTTTTGAAAATTTTTACGACTTAAGCTCGGTTTCCACCGCGAAAGAGAAATAAAAAGTTCGGCCCGCCCTAGCAGTACTCGCTCTTTTTTGCGCTCTGCCATTTTGATTTATCATACATAATTATATATAGGAATTATAAATCATTTATAAGTTTCTAAGAACACGATAAATGATGGCTTAATAATAAAAAAACCGACTTCTAACAACGAACTAAACAGTAAAAAAAAATTTCACACTTATCTTATATGTAACACAATTATCTTATAAGTATATGTAATAAAGTAAAATCTGTTATGGAGAAGCCATAGAAAAAAATTGTACATTATTTTCCAAGCAATTTTTAATCGATTGCATGCGAACAATTTATTCATGGTATCTGTCTATCTATCTTATATCTGTATAGTTATTTTCTTATTCACATTTAAACGTAGGTAATCACAGTTAACAATTATAATTATTAAGTGATTAATATATTGGACTTTGCTTTTAAAACAGGAAACATTTGTTATAACATATACAACTAAGTATATAATAAATGTATTTATGTCGCACTAAATAAATATATATTAAAAGTAAAGCACTAGTTTTAAATAGACACCAATTAAAAGCAATTTTTCAAAATTTCTAATAATTCAAGTGTTTTCTGAGTCTAGTTACACATTTAAATAAGTTCAAAAGTTCAAGTTAGTACAGTTTGCGCGAATAAATCTTTAGCGTAACTTACAAAATACTATACGACTATTTAAACATTTATTTACAAAACTGCATAAAATTTATATCTTTAAAATCATAATACATATTATTTAAATAAAATAAATAATTTTGTAGTAAATGTGGGCAAAGCCGCGAGCGGGTCGCTAGTTACAATAAATTTAATAAGGCTTCATGTGGAATTTATTTTATATTTAGTGGTTTTAGTTCGTAAAAAAAAAACGCAAAATAATTTCTTATAATAGGGCCTTAGTGAAACAAGAGTTAAGTGAATTTTAATGGATGGAGCCATTTGGATTTGCCGGTTAGTCATAAAAACGTTCAAAAGTATCTTATAGCGTATTGTATTTATACCTAAACCGTTTTTTAATTAAATCATTTTCTTATGTTACTTAAACTCCAGCTATGTGTATATATAAGTGTAAGGTGGGCGAGGGCAACCAGTAGTTGTAAGGGAACACTAAGACCTCTCTTACTTGAAATTCCTGCGGGAGCGGAAAAAATGAGATTTTCCTTCCTTCCTTTTCTTCCTTTTTTTCCCTCTTAGTGTCCATGCAAACAAAGTTGCAGAAAATGACTAGTAGTAGGTATAATCTCATAAAAAAACCGAAAAAGACTTGTCAGGCTCGCTCACCGAGGGTTCCGTACAAACATTGGAAGTCTAGAGCTTTTTCTGAAATTCAAGCTTAGCTTAACCAGAGTCCTTTCATCTGATACCTCACTTGATATAGCTAGCGGCTTTAATACCAAAATTTGCCCTCTTTAAGGGCTAGTATAGTTTCGACAGCATAATATAGCGAGTGTGATCTAATAGTTGCGACGTAACTTTTTATATCTGCGGTTATAGTTATCACTGATTGTACGAGGAGAGTTGCAAGTAAACGCTAGTATTAAATTTGACGTCAGACCGATAGGCATAAAGTTACTTATTTTTGCTTATTAATTAAAATCAAAATCTGATGGAGATTGCAAGTTCTACTTAATTAGAACAAAATGCACCATTTCACGGAAATTGCCAATGACACATATCGTTATTAAAGTAGGTATATTTTTTCAAATATTGCATTTAAATTGTAAATTATATTTTTTGATGACGGAAGAGTATATTTGTTTTTAAATTTTGGACAACACAGACTTATGTCTTTTAAATAGGGAAAAGTGGGGAACTGAGTGTCTCAACAGTAAGAGTGTGTTACCTTTGGCCACCCTGCAGTGAGCGGGATACAGCGTGAAGCTGATTTTATAAAAAAATACAAAATGCAAACTTTATTCAAGTTTACAAATTATTATTTTTATTAATTAAATAAAAAAGACATATAAACATTAATTTTATCAGTCAGTTTAGAGTAGGTATCTACCTTCATCTACCTACTGTTCGGTGGAAGGTGCTAGTCACCATTCAAATGTATTTTAGTCGAATTAATGTTAATAAAAATAGTTATTGACAAGTGAGTTCTTGTATGTCCAATATATATAAAAACCAGCCAAGTGGGAGTCGGACTCTTCCACTGAGGGTTTCATATTAATTTCAGGATTCAAAATTCAAGGTAAACGGCAAGTAAAACTTATAAAAAAATATAAACTTAAGTCTGCGGGTACATAGGTGCTTATTTGGTATATTGGTCCACGAGAAATACCCACCCTAATTTTGAATACTAAAATCTAAAAATATTTTCAATTATAAATCATAACTATACGCTGTAGCAGGCAGAGGGAACCTAGTGTTAAGAGACTCCTTCCCCCACTTACCACCCAATTTTTGAAAAACGTTGAGTGCCGAAATCCAGTTCATTCGTGCTAGTGGGCGTCAACGGCAGACAAGCCCGGAATGGAAAAAGTTTAATTATAATTTATATATATTAAATTTTTTGCTGATAATGCAATCAACAAAAAGTATCGAAATGAATCACATTTTATTTATACATGTTTCCAATTCCATTACTACTGTGTATTTAATATATGCACTTATTTATATATGGACATTTTTTAATATTATTTATACGATTGTATATACCATAATATTTTGATAATTTGGAATAGAATAGCTTTGATAAGGTGTTGTTTATACATTCATACTTACTATTATCTTATATTATAATTGGACACATTTCAAAAACTTATTACATAATTGACATTTCTTTTAAGAAAACTAGTATCTAAATGAAATTACAATATTTTCTGTTACTTTACAAGAAACGATTTAAAATACGGTTAATTATAGGAACTAATGCGATTTATAATATTTTTTTAATGATCGTTCTCGTTTAGTTGTGGCAATACATGCTTGATATTGAAAAAGCTTACCTTTTTTTAGTAATCCTGTAGATACTTCCAAACAGATATTCTTAAATTCAATATCCACATTTACAGATGCTGCTGGCATGTTTACTTGTATACTTCTATAATCCCCCTTGCTCTGTTTATTTTTTTCCGTATCTCGATGCAACCCTACCGCACTAGACATGATTCACTTTTTAAAGTTTACTTTTTAAAAAAAAAGGTTTTATTTAAAAAAAATAATAATATATTATCTGGATGCTATTTAAGCATTAATTTTAATTGAATATATTTTTTGCGGCATTTGGTATCCACAACAGTGCTTCGCGAACGCAGGTGACTTACTGACGGCTTGTTGACGAATCGGATTATTATTTTATACTTCAAAGGAGGTTGAATCATATTATTGTCAATTTAATTATAAATATATGTATTACCAAAACTGCTGACTTTGTCTGTTGTAAGTTTGAAAATTAATGCAATTGTTCATTTTTTAACCGGCTTCTGTAAGAAACGGAATTCAATTCGATCGTATTTTTTTTTATGTTTGACTGGGTGAACCGAATTTTATGATTCTTTTTTTATTTGAATGCTGGTGTTTCCCACGTGGTCCCCATAAACTTAATTCAAAATGTCCTTTTTTGAACCGGATTAAGAATGTAACCTAGGCTATATATGGTCAACCTAAAAAAAAGTGTGAAAAAGAGATCATTCTTAATTTCTATTTCAAAAATTTGACAGTAATGAAATTTTTAAATGTTACCGGGAAAAAAACTTATTTCAGCCAATAAAATCTACCAAGTACGAAATTATTTTTACCCGACTGTGCGAAGCTCGCCAGATGTCGATGTTTGTTTCTATGTGGCGTTGTAAAGCTCAAACGAATTGATAATTTGTTACGTCTATCGATTTTTCTTAACCTTGCAGTTGTTACCAGACGCTATATTGTCAAAATGAATAAAAAAAAATCCTCGAACTATGTCAAGTGGGGTCTCTTATTCAAAAGTTATTTTAAAGTTTATTTATAGCAACAGAATAAAAACATAGAATATATTAGAATTAAATTATGTAGATTTAAATTGTTTTGTTTTAATTTTGTAACTTTAAGTCTGGCTAATTTTCATATTTTAGAACAGATATGTATTCGTTAAATAGCAAAAAAAAAACCTTACAAAAAAGTATGGAATAATAAAATATATATTATAAACGAACAAAAAATCCGACTGCATAAAACTATAAAGACAAGCCCAATAGTTATTGGGATTTACAGTTGCGATCTATTCTTCAGCCCATGAAAGCTTCGAAGAAGCTCTGTAAATTTAAATAAATTTAAAACAGTAAATATTTAAATAAAATAGAATTTACATGCTCAACCGATTTGCTATGTTTCAACCTGGGAACCTAGTGTTAAGACACTCTGTTCCTATTAAGACACTTTGCCTCCGTCGAATTGAACGGAACTAAACGCCGCGCTTTACATCGTTACCAGAGCGAGCACACGCTTGTACTCTAACGCCTCGATTAATTTCCTTCTCATGTGATAAAATTAAATTTTGTTACATTTACATTTAAAATTTAAAACCGCCAAAAATCACAGTATCACGAATACAATGTTGCTGCATTGAATATGTACATACATAATTATGTATATGGTATTAATAGAACAATTAGTGAAAACTAGGCCGCCGATGTACGGCACGGAGGCTCTACGGAGCTGCAAAGATATGACTGTCACGCGACAGTTGTAGGTTAGATTCCCAATCGAGGGAATAAACTATTTATTAATATATTGATTTCTTCCCTCTGGCACCAAGGCAAAAAGCTGGCGTTGAGTTCCGCCATGCAAAAGTGGAGAACGTAGTGTTTTAACACTATAAAACCATCCATCTGCCTACCCTGCTGTTTGCGGGATAAAGCTTGAACCCATCTTTTTACTACCTATATATAAAATCGAAACACAGATGTTAATTATTGTCTAAAATAATATAATGTATCTTGCTTAGGAAATAATATGCGAGTTAACCTACAGTATTCGAGGTCAATCAATTGTTAGATAACATATTTATATAGTATCTTATAAAGACATACACGTCGTATCTAATATGCGGGACGACTAGGATAATAATGAATATGACATTTTCATTAATATATCTCGAAAGACAGTGGTCAAGGATGTAAATGCAATCTATATATCCTGTTCAAGGAGCCGTGAGATAAAAGGTAAACAAACAATAAAAAGTCGCTTTAGAGGTCTTCATTAGTGCTAATATATTTTATAAAAATAACAACGGAAGGAAACAAATTAAAATAACCAACTGACGTAAACTTTTTTTTATCGCTGCATTTATGCAGACCCTCTTACTATCTGGTCTACGGCTGCGGGGCGAGTCTGCACGCCAGAACCCTTCAGGTGGCCGGATTTCGTTACAACCTCTTATATAGAAGCCACACATTGTCCAGCATAAGCGCACAGCTCTTCAGGTAAGCATAGAGAAGTGTCCTCTCTTCCACCACCGAACCATCATCCGCATCTGTCAGATCTCTTCGAGATGCCATTCAGGTAAGCTCTCCTCTTGGATTTCATCACGGCTTAAGTTTTGAATTTGTTTTTGTTCAAACGAACGAACGAACAAACAAACTGTTTCGCTAATATACATAGACATGCTTAAATAAATGTCTATATTTATAATGTAATAATTATATTAAAATATCAAATAAAATAATTATAAACTAAACAAACAAAAAATATTGTTTTGCAATTAAATATTCTTTAAAGGCCAGTCGTGGCGCTGCGCTGGGGCACGGGCGTGTGACTATAAATTATATAGGTATATCCTATAAAAATCATTTTTCTTTATTACTTTATTGTTATCTAAAGTTCAATTCGTACCACGGCCACACAATGACATAATTAGGTTATTCATGGATAACTTATTGACATATTGAATGATTTTCTTAATGCTTATTTTTTTAAGTATATGGACTTATACGAAAGAATATTTTAAGAAAATTGAAATAAATTTATCGGGGTATTGTGGCGTTGAGTTTTAGCGCTCAACACGCAATGACTATGCAGTCAATCAAGTCAAGTTATGGAACTTGGCGGAAAATGGGGAACAGAGTGTCTTAACACTAGGTTCCGTCTGCTTACACTAATTAAAACTTACACGTTTATATAGGTGCAGTATAATTTAACATCCTACCTTGTGCTGTCTTCTGTAGGTATGTAAATGATTTAAAAAATCAAAATAATCAAAATGAATCACCACTTAATAAGGCACCCCGTTCCCCACTTCCCGCCTACTTCTAGAGGCATAGCGTGTTAATATAATGAGAATATAAAAAAAATATAAATGAGAATGTAAATAAATATTTTATTTCCTCGAGTGGGGATCGAACCCACAATCGTCGCGGTTCAGTCACACCCTTGTGCCGCTGCACCATGACGGCCTCAATTATAAGTAATTACACAATTATAAAGATTAATTATAAGTAACAATGTAAATTGTTTGTAATTCTATCGTTTGTCTCGCGCTTGCACGCTCGGCTCAATATAATGTAATTGCATCACTTTTTTGCCCCTTACTTATAAAAATAGCAATTTACATTTCTTCGATAAAAAAAAGGATTTACAGAATCATTAATAATATATGCTTTTTAATTTGAGTGAGTTGAAAATATTTTGTTTATTTAATTTAATTAAATAAACAAAATATTTTAAAAAAAGCTAAAAAAATATTAAATATAACATTTAATATTTATTTAGCTTCACACCGTATCCCGCACATAGCAGGGTAGACAGAGGAAACCTGAAAATCTAGCGTCCTCACTTTCTGCTGAATTCTCGAGGCATTGCGTCTAGAGAGTCAAAACTCAAAATCAGAGCGAGGAAACACTTAGCATTTCATTTCCTCGAGCGTGAATCGAACCAAAACCTGTCACATTTAGAGTCGCACGTTATACCCCTGAGTCGCCCATGACTCGACTTAAATGTACTACGTGTCAGTATGAGCTGTGAATGATAAATAATAATTTACTTCTAATGTGCCTATCCCTGATGTTTATTTTAAAAATATTTCTTTAGTTATATATTAATTTCTTTTGTTGTTTAATTATACCAACGCGACGTATCCAATTACCATTATAAATAAAACACTATAGAAATAATAGAAAAGTTTATTATAATCAAAATGTTTTCGGAATATAGAACATGCATTAATCAAATATTTTCTATCCAGTCCACCTTGATAAAACCTGTTTTAGGCAAAGTTCAGTTAAACTACACATTATAATAACAACTCTAGTTAAGTATATATTTAAATATTTTATTAGTAAGAAGTATTGATCTGAATAATATAATAAACAACAATTTCCGTTACTCATAATATTTACATTAAAAAAATATAAGCATACATACAATATACAATCAAATAATTTTCAAACTACATACCATATTATTAAGTAACTAGAGGCGCTCGCGGCTTTTACTCAATTATTTTCATTTTCTCACCTGAATTGCTTTCGTGACTTAATAATATTATTATTTTAGACCCTTTAATAGATTTTCTCATATATCTTCCAAGTACAATTACCGATTATTTACAATCCATACCTATATTAT
>FAPJ01007230.1:0-10192 GCA_001485985.1 Heliconius ethilla aerotome | reverse complement strand
GCACGCTCGCGCCGGCAGCTCGCCCCTCTCTCTCCGCCTCACATTTTTGTATATTTCTGTCTATTTGGGGAAATTTTATTTTTCGACAAATGTGTGCTATTTTAAGTCGCGTGCAGCCGGCCTCGTCTCGGCGCTAAATCTCTGTGGGAAAAAAGTCTTACCGCAGTTTCTACATTTCATCTATTTATATCATTACGTCAAACTTTAAATAAACAAACGAAATTATTCATTCAATAAAGGGCGAATGTACTGGCGGTCGTTTTTATATTGGTCTCGAATTAATGACGAAGAAGTCAACTGTTTTAAAAGACAATTTATACATCGCAAGAAAAGGAAACGAACAATGTGATGGATAGTGGTGACGAATGACACTTTCCTTGCGGCTGTAAAAAATAGTTTCCGTCCCCTCAATACTTTCACACCTGTCAGTCAGTCAATATCATTTATAATATACTAAGTATTTTTTATT
The DNA here is from genome assembly GCA_001485985.1 of Heliconius ethilla aerotome. Classification (NCBI taxonomy): domain Eukaryota; kingdom Metazoa; phylum Arthropoda; class Insecta; order Lepidoptera; family Nymphalidae; genus Heliconius; species Heliconius ethilla. The sequence goes on along the minus strand of FAPJ01007230.1, from coordinate 9,723 downwards.
GTAGTTCCTCCTGGAATTGAGTACTTATACAAAAATGAAAATATATCCTAAATTCACAAATTTAAAGATGTCACTTAGATACTTCAAAAAGGATATTTTGTATAATTAATATAAATAAAACAACGGTATAATAAGTTTCAAAGTGTGAGGGTTCCTGACGCAGCCCCAGATATTCTTAGGCGCGTCACGTCACGTCATTTGTCGTCGTTAGCGATGACGCATGGCGCCGCTGACCCCGGCTCTAACCTACTCTATCACTCTTCAATCAACGCGACGATCACGGTTTGGTTACTTGTGTTTCTGGTTTCAACCATCATATTTTATCGTCATTTTACATAGTAATATTGAAGGCGTAAATGAATATATATTCATAATTTTAATGATAGTATATGATATAATAATATTATGTGTATTTATTTAATTTTTTATATAATAAGCTTTTAAAATTACAGATTTTTGCTTATAATTGTCTCTCTTAGCCTTAAATCTGTATTACGAACTAATTACATACATCTAGTACCTTATAATATTATTATTATAGTCTTAGAACCCACAACCATTGCGCTTAATTACGAAACCTGTGTCACATGACTGTCACCAAATATTTGTTAAGTTAAGTAAACATAATAAAAATTAAATAAACAATATGACAATAAATCAAAAGCAGGTGACAAATAAACATAAACCATTTCTAATAATAATCAGCTTTCTTTTCGCAGAAATATTCTGCAAAACTTCTAACAAATGAAAGACAAAATTTTTTCTCACCACCCACAATGAACTATGGTACGTGCACGAATAGGCAAAATCTATATTTGTGTAATGATCTTGTATTCAGGCCACATTCATTGACTTTTTATATTTCTATAAGTGATTTATGGCAATATGCAACTAAACAATCGACTCGATACTTTTGACTTACGACGGGCACGAAGCGAAGCGAGCCTTCACTGGCTACCCTTTAAGCATTTCAAGACAAACCCTTTGAGAAACGGGGTAATAAAATTTTATTATTATATTTGCAAAAACGGAACATAACAATTATGGCCAGCACCCCGGAGCGGCATTCCCGGAGCAGTCCCAATTAGTCATGGACGTTCCTTTACTAAAAAAACTACTTTTAGGAAAATATCTATATAAAAACAAAAAAATGCCACTTCGAACAATGCAGATTTATGATATAACCAATACTTAATATTATTTTTTTGCTACAGTTTGAACCTAATAAAGTTTTAACACTTTTCCATTGTTTTTACATAATAAAGGTAGTAGGTACTCCAAAAATTTTGAAAATAGTTTTGTCTTTTGCGATTCTTTCAATGTAAATTAGTAAAAATATGATATTTATAGTTGTGTAACGTGATAACGATATTAAGAAAAACATTGTATCGGCGTGGCTGCGGGCGAGGGCGAAGGGCGCCGTAACACGTAACACGGCACGCGTCTACAGAGTTACGGACATTTGATATGACATTATACTATTTCTGTTGTGGCATCGCCGAGATGCGGCGGGATGCGGCGGGAAGCGGCGGGATGCGGCGGGATGCGCTCGGGTGCCTGCAAATGGTGCGTGGAGATGTGTGACGTACACTACGCTCGCTCGTCTGCCACCCTTGTTACTGACGCAGGAGATTGTGTAGAGTCGATTGTATAGTTTTTTTTTCAGATTATATTAAAATTTTATCGTGTACAAATATTAAAAATCTTTGTTATTGTGGTCATGCTTAGTCTTTGATACAGATAGAAATTCAATAAGAAAAAGTTGTATTAAAATGCTGTTCGCATATATATATAACTTGATAATATTTTAACTCTGCATTATAAATACTACAATATTCATACAAAATCTTTATCGTTTTTGAATGGTCTATTTATAACGGTTTTGTAATTCAAAGAGAAAATAAATATATAACATGTTATTTTTTAAAATCTAAAAAGAAGTAACAACGACTCTAAAGTTTTATTATTTGCCCGTTTAGTAAAACTAAAAATCTTTTAATTTTCCGCTGTATGCAAAGTACGACATTCCTTCCATTATTCTCCAGTTTCGATTTCATGTCCGAGAGAAATAACTTTTTGTCTCGTCACGACGTGCTTCGGTGGCTCCTGTAGTTAATACATTGTTTCACTGCAGACTGCGGTTTTCAACAATTTCTATATCGACTCGTTTATTGTGAAATATTTCATAAAAAATTGTATTTGCATTATAAAATAACATCAAAAGTAATAACTGAAAGTGAAATCTTAGGGGAAAAAAAGCTTTTTGTTATTCTAAATCTACATCTTTGTTATGCTAATGATCTCTTGTTTTACAGCTTTTCTGCTTAGGGCACGCTTTGTACTAGATAACCAATTCATTGTACATTTTAAAAATTGACTAGTCGTTGTTATTGGTGCAAGAAATTCTTTGGAATGCTCTAATTTATGCGATGGACTCATTAAAATGCATAAATTGCGATTGTTAGGCAACGTGTCGCCAGGCCCCGGTGCAGGCCCCGGCGCAGTCGGGCTGGTCTGTACAGACCCGGCTGGTGCGCTGTCGGCCGTCTAATGAGCGCCGTGTTCGCCTCAATTGCACACAGCACTCTTATTCAGCTGCAATTTATTTCATTTTTGCCTGTGATCGCGCCTTATTCTGCGTCTTTTTATCTTATTGCCTTCGTGGGTCTATAACGTCCTGTTACTTGCAAATGAGACGCACCGGGAACGTGTCGACTCCGCTCGGTCATCACGTACATAGGAATAATTAAAATTTTTGCTTCGAATTAACTTTTTGTGGCTTAAAATAAAGCTTACAAAGCTTTAGGACTATTTATATTAGTCTAAGGTGTTACAAGCACGCTTAGTTACATAGATGAGATTATCTTTTTTTTGAATATCATAAACAATTCATTTCATGTTATTTAGAATTGTATTTGACGTTAATGTTTTAACGATTTATCGCTTATCTAAGATATGAAGACATTTGCCAGAGCAATAGTATTATGAGTAGGGGCGTCATTACAATAATAACAATCTTTGATACCTTGCCAAGCGGCTGTCGCGGTGATAAGACGCAGTGGGTCGTTCGCAGGAATTGCACTAAAAATATTAAGAAGATATTTTAAAACATTTTTTGTGTGAAATTTATATATAAATTTTATTTCAAATGGATTCTTAATATCTAAGAATGAATTGATTTAAATATTTTAATTAACGTTTATTGGGTTTTGTAAGGTGATTTATAAGGACCGTATAAATTCATTATTATTGATAAATTATATATATTTATTAGTTGAGGCATAGTTCATTTGACTATGCCGCAAATATTATTACACTATAACAATAATAATTAAATATATTTAATTATGTTTGATTAGTAGGTAGATAAAAAATAAAACCTCCAAAGATCTAAACTCATTTCTGCTTGTTTTTTAGCTTTTTATTACGTTCAGAACACTAGGGTAGAATCGTAAATTAAATGAAAGATCCATCAGTTCGGGAAGAAGTAAATCAAGCCGGACGGATTGCCCCTAATAAAAATTATAAGAGGGCACAATGGCTCGAATGTGCGTCGAGACCGTCAGGAGCTGTAAACTCTTGCTATGTTTGTTTATGGTGCACTAAAATATATTATAAGCCACGCTAGGGCTAACAAGTGAAGATAGAAGATCGATATGATAGATATCGTTAGTTTTTGCCAGGTTCTAAAGTGAAGTATGCTTTTGACCTGATATTTCTGCATCCGTTATACATATTGAGGCCCTCGTGGCTCAGAGGTACAAAGTGTGACTGTAACGCAGCGGTTGTGGATTCGATTACCACTCGAGGTAGTGGATATTTATTTACCAAGGCCAAAGCACAGTGTTGTGTTCCGTCACTTGACAGGCAATATCTGGAAAAAATCAGCGGACTGTGGACGGAATGGAGTGTTTTAACACTAGGTTCAAGATGCAGCGTGAAGGTTTTAATATTGGTTCACTACACATATTTCCCTATGTTTTTATTTTCCTATGATTCATAATATTTATTGATTTATCGAGTGATTGTAAATAACTGTGGGTAATATATCAATCCAGAAAGTTAAATAATTTAACTTTGGAGAGCAGATATAATGCGCGGCAATATTTCTTTGTTCGCACAGCCAATGGTGCGCGGCCGACGTAGACGTGTCTTGCTGGGCTTTTTGTATTGCTCTTATTATATTTTTTAGATGCATTTTTGGATGATCTTATTTGTTGGCTCAATACGTAGCCGTAAATCTGTAAAAGGGTATGGGAAATTATATGCAGGTGTGACAACCCTTTCGTTTGATATATGTATTTATTATATTTGAAGTAAGAGGCTATGTACCTATTATTCGCTTATTGCAACAAAATAATAATATAATTTTAATTAACATTAATTTCATTAGTAATTTTATTTCCTCGAGTGGGATTCGAACCCATGACATGTCGCGGGATATAGCGTGACGCTTTATTGGCACTTCTTGTTGTTAGTTTAAATTGAAAACAGTTTCACAAATATCCATAACTACATCAGTAGGCAATAGTTGCAAAAATAAAGAAAAACACGCACATACGATCAATTTACTACGTTTTGATGTCTATTTAGAATTTGGTCTGTTAACGTTGTGAAATAATTATGCCACGAAGTTTTTATTCGTAAGCCGTTAACCATTTTATAAATAAAAGTACCTACAGATGACGAATATATTTATTTGTAAAGTATTTAGGTCTGTTTCTGTTCTAATCGAACGAGTGTAGATATATTCAAACAAAACACGATCTATTTCAAGTTTAAATTAATTTTGTATTTAGAATATGCCCCATTTATTACATTCACAAATGTAAATGAACGCTTTCGAGTTACTCGTTTACGTGAAAATATTTGTATTTATTTTATTTATGGAGAGAGAGAGCAGCGCGAGGGCGATGTGTTTAAATATCTTTAGATTTGAGAGTTCACTTCGGGCTTAAGAATCCATTCGATTGATATCGGTTATCTTTGTTAGTGAACATTGAAAGGTGTGCTTAATGAATTTGTGTACGCACATTGTTTTTATATCGTGTAATCGTCTGATATACTTACCTATTCGATAACTCTTACAATTATCGAATGGGTGTTTTAATAAGCTATTCATTAAATATGAGCCAGTCATTCAATCCACTCGAGGAAATTTAATATTTAATATTCGATCGGTATCGAGGCAAAACGCGGCGTTGAGTTTCACCATTCATTACACAACTCTAGAACTCTAAAGTGGGGGCAGAGTGTCTTAACACTAGGCTCTCTCTACCTACCCCACTACATTCGGTATACAGCGTGAAACTAAAAAGAAAAAGTAAATTTGCTCTTAAAGAAACTACAGTTTACTTGTAGTACCTACCTGCCTAATGGCAATAATATGTGACAGTTAATTATGTGCGCATGTTCGTTATAAATACGCAAATGTATATACATATGACACATACTTGAGAAGGGAATCATTTAAAATGAAGTTAAATTATGGCTTTATAAGATGTTCTTTCTTGTGTCAACTTTAAAATTTAATGCCGTAAAATATTGCTGGTATATTTGTGACGATTACACGCGCGCTAACCAATTTATGCCTCACTTGTCTTTCGCGTGCTTCGTGAGGATCATAATGTCTCAATTCTATATTTTTGGGATTTTATTAGACTTGTAAAGATGTGTGGAAACCGTAAGGGGCACTTGATGAGGCTTATAAAGAGTAATTCATAAGAGTAACGACTTTTTTAAAGGTTATCTTATTGTTTTGTCAAACGATGTATCTCGGAATATCTAGTTGTTTGTTTTGGTTTTTTAATGTAGGTAATCACAAAATACGTTCAGTCGTCCAATGATCGTAAACGGTTTACATAGCTCATAGATACTAAAGGTTTACATAGCTCATAGATACTAAATGTTTCAACTAAAAGGAATTAATGAATGTTTCTCGGCCTGTGGAGTAAATAAATATGTAAGTTTCTGATGTACATACGTCAACACACGAGTCGGACTTGTCTGCCACTTCGTAAAACATAAATATTATCGTTTAGAAGGCCGTTCTCGATTGAACTTATTTTTCCGACTGCCGACAGTTATTTCATATAAATTAATGGCGTGAGTCGTCACGGCGCAGACGCTGAGTTCTATTTATAAGCTGACGAATGAGACGCCTCGAGCGCACGCGCACGCGTCCCGTCATATTCCAATAACACATAGCCGTCATCGTCTCCACATACCCAACGAGCTCTGTTTCTTATATTTCAAATAAACATTATCTCCATTCTGTTATTCTAACAAATATTACGAGATTACATAAAACACTACCTACTGCATTCAGTTGTAAACACGCCGCCTAAATTAGATTACCAACATAAAGAGATGGTCGATGTGGGAACGGCTTACCGTGTTTTAAGAAATAAAATTATGAATTATGATCAAGTGGGTGTCGGAGATCGTCTCTGTTGCGCTCGCGGAGGCGCGCGGCGCGCGAACGAGACGCAGGGCGGGCGAGGCGCGTACGAGAGCGGCACGGCGGCGACGTCGGAAGGGTTATTATATATGAATTATGACGACGGCGGCGGTAATATCGTTATGAATATGCCTCGCTCGCCTCGCTCATTGGCGGGCAGCACATCCGCCTCGAGTGCGCGGGAACGCCTCCGCTGGCCTTTTTATGCCTTTATTGACATTCAGATATGCACGCTGCGAGTGGCGTTGCACAAACTGTAATATTTCGCCGGCAAGGGAGATAAGTCGCCCAACGAGCGGTCGCATCGAACATTTGGGATGCAAATACGGCAGTCCGTCGTATGTAAACGAACTTACGCTACTCATGCGATAGCGATACCTATAGGCGGCTGTAGGCGCCCGCTGTGAGATCCACTCAGACGTTTCCTGCATTATATCAATTTGCATTTCAGCTGGTTCATCTGTACCATAACTATATTTGCATAATTTATATTGTTTACTTTAAGCTTTCTTATTTATGAGAGAAGGCGGACCAATGAGTGCTTGCAACAAATTCTTATTAGAATATCGATGTTAAATCTTATATAGACTATCTTATAGACTATTATTACATAGTTATTCAATTTTATATATTTGAATCATATAAAATACACCCAAGAAGTATTAAAAAGATTAAAAATAATATAGTACATAGATTTACAGTCATATAAGAGATTGATTGAAGGACAAACGATATTTCCGCGTGTTGGAAGTGGGTTGCGTGGCTCTCGTGGCATTCACCTTGTTGGCTCAGCGCCAGCCCCGCTTGCGTTCGCCTCCAAACCCCTTTAGGCCACTCTTCCATATAGAACAATGAAAAACCCATTTACAACTATAAGAATGCCTAATGCATTCTTAAATATTAAATTATATTGGAATATTTTTTATTATTCATTCACATCCTTTGTACATATTAATTCGACGACGGTCGACGTCGACCGAATATAATACGCGCAGGGCACAAGCATGTGACTGTAAATGTGACAGATTGTGGGTTCGATGCCACTCGAGAAAATGAAATATTTAATATTGTTATTTCTTCTCTCTGGTGTCGAGGCAAAGCTCGGCGTCGAGTTTGGCCACTCAACATGCAATATCTCCAGAATTCGGGGGAAATTGGAGAGCGGAGTGTCTTAGCATCAGGTTCCATTTGTTACTTGCGGGATACAGCGTGAAACTGAGAGAATAAACTAATTGCCTTTCACACAAATATAACAATGAGTACCTATCTATTAGTTCTAGCACAGAAGAACAAACAAATGTTTAAAATACACATGATATTTTAAAAATAACATTTTTTAAAAATAATTTCAGTTCCAGTGGTGTACTAGCCTAAGATATGTAGGTGCTTTTTATATGCGAACATTCTTCTACGATTTATCAAAATTAATATATCTTTTATATTTACATACAGAAATAGGTAAGTTTAACACTGTTTTATATCAGAATCGACATTGGCATTAATAATTACTAAATTATTAAGTGTTTTATGAAGAAATGATTTAAGTTTTAGTTTTAATTGAAATATTTATAAAGATTAAAATTAGGTAAAATCGAATTTCCATCAATTTGGTAAAAAAGAGTTTAAAAAATACGAGACTAACTTTCATTAAAAACAAAAAACAACATGAATAATCAACGATACAAATAAACTGCTTACAAATAGTTCATACTAAATAAATATGTTATAAACAGCAACAATTACAAGGCTGCTTGCGCAATCGCCCACTTACCAGTGTAATGCTCAGTTGCTCTCACATCTTAATTTGATAAGTACCATTCCCGATACGCCTATTTGCCCGCGTAAAACATACACAAAAACCTTTTATCACCGCGTACATATTCATTACAGTATCTGTATTCGTAACACGACGAGATAAAGTCATTCATTTGGTAGAACCGTAACGTTCCGATGCGATGCTGTGGCCGCTCTTTTCTAAGAAAGCTGTGAATTTATCTGAATTAAAATACAAAGGCCTCGAAACCTCGAGAAATGTAATTAATAAAAAAGCATCGAGCGCTATAATTGGGTATTGTTGGCAGTGCACCAACGGAATTGTGAGACCCACATTATAATTCTATACGTTATTTCATATTTCTCATTGCTTTTTGTATATTGATTTAATTTTAGGCATGTATAGAATAATATGTGTAAAATTCCGTTTTTATGGAAACCAATGGATTTTTCTGCCATTAATACTACTCAGAATATTATTATTGTCTACGTGTGCATTTGCGTGTTAGAGGTAGAGGACAGGAGACGTAAGGCCATGCTGAGCACCGAAGGTAAGCCTAAGCTCGCAAATCTGTCGTATCGTGTGTACCTCACGGCTGGACTTGTATGTGGACCGAGTCCATGTAACTAGCTAGAAACTCCATAATTTATCGAAGATTTGCTTCTATGCTTTATATTAACTGTTATTTATGATAACGATTTAAGCCTAGGTAGAGACAGATTAAAATAGAGGATAGATAAAAAATATTTTCAAAGACAGCTTAAAATTTATTTTTCTATAACAGGGAGAAGGCAGACAAGTATTTTCAATAACACTAATTAACGCAAAGTATGGCCAGTTAGGTACTCGTTTTACATATTATGGTATGTGGTTGTGCAAGGTACTAAAAACAAACATTTAAAAAAGCCAAAAGATATTATATGGCTCAAAAATCGCATACGTACGACCACCGTTGTGCTAAAGAAGCCGCTAAAATTCGATTCGTGTCGTACTTAAAGCCATTACAAATTCCTGTATTTCAATTTGGACAACAAAATGATCCATTACGACCTGCTCGGAACCATACCATATCGATACTATAAGAAACATAATTGTAATAATTTTGATGGGTGCCTTGGCCTCCATGAGAATTGGTAGATAGTATCTTAGATTCTTTTTGGGTGTTTTTCATGTATTTCATAAAATATCTATACTATTATTGATATTTTTACCTTTTATATATAAAAAATCAATTTCAATCAATTTTCCAGATGTTTTATAGGCTTCTTTTCTTGAGAAGGTACATATTGATTATATAGGTATAGATATAGGCCGTTGTGGCGCAGCGGCACAAGCGTGTAACTGTAACGCGACGGTTGTGGGTTCCATCCCCACTCGAGGAAGTAAAATATTTATTTGCGTTTATATTTTCATTTCTTCGCTCTGATGTCGAGGCAAAGCGCGGCGTTGATTTCTATTACTCAACATGTCTCTAGAATTCGGCAGAAAG
>FAPJ01007229.1:4570-17629 GCA_001485985.1 Heliconius ethilla aerotome | reverse complement strand
TACTAGGTTCTCTCTACACTACTATATATGGGATATAACGTGATGCTAAAAACATAAATAAATAACTATAGTTCCCGCGTTTGGTGACATTTTTATCATTTATAATCGCGTCCTTAGTGAATTCTTAATATTATGTTACAGATAAGCAACCAGAATCAATATCAAACACCAATTCGTCAGCCATCCAGGTAATACTTTAATTTATGCAACGCCAAATCACAATTTAACGCTTTTAAATAAATAAAAATAAGTTTAATTTAAAAATAATAATAAAAATAATCCAGGGGCGAAGGTAACGAATTGGGCTATGATCATGTTCCAAGCAGCGTGAGGACGACTGTTTACGAAGCCACTTCCCTTCGCACAACTCCTCCTACAACTAGCACAAGCACGACCACTACCACCACTACTACTACCACTACCACTACCACACGACGTCCGACAACTGCACCTTACACCGAGGCTATATCCCCGTCACGACCAACCTTAAGGTACTACAAAAGAATGATTATAACATCATACGCCATTTTTATTATCATTTCATCAAGGCTTAAATCATAAATAAATAATCATCTTCATTTTGATATGTTCCACGTACCCATAATTTATATATCATTTATCAACCATATATCAACCTTCAGACTGATTGACTAATTTTGGTTTGGAACTAATTTCATCGGTTTAAAGGTTGTTCGGACATATCTTTACAATAATTTTTGTAAGTAAATTAATACGAGACTGAAGACGAAATCTTACTTATTAGGCCTTATGATGTCGTATTAATTTAATGGAACCTTTTGTAGTATCTTGTTTTTAATATATTTAATACCTTCTATAAAATAAAAGTAACGATACGTTTCAGTACTTCTAATAAGAATTTATTACTATTTAATTAATATATTTATTCGAGAGCTGAATTTAGAATCATATTTCATTTTGTATTCGACAGATCATCAACCGATGAAAATCATATTCGCGATCCCTATCCCTTAGAAAACCAAAAGTCTTTTGATAAGCCCACTTCATTAACTCCTACTATATCACCCGTCATAAATTTCTCATCCCTCGCTAAGCCCTTTGAAAAGACAGATAACTCCTATAGACTAAGTTTACCGTCGACAGAAAATTTACCGACTCGTGTACTGCCTTCTCGTGTGACTAACAAGAAAGCTAACATTCCACTAAATACTGTTCAAATTATTCCCACAGAGAGTAATAAAAAAATGTTTTCTTTAACGACTGGTTTTTCAATACGTAGAAATGGTAACAATACAAAAAGTCCTTATACGTTAACTCTTATTTCAAAACCTCTTGAAAGTTTTTCAAACTCAAGAACAAATATTCGCATTAACAATAGTACTAAAAAGCACCATATTCAAAGAATACAATATGATGCAAATAGTACTATACATTTACCTGAAATGAAACATACTACTGAATTTATTGCTAGTAAAGTTGATGAGCCATCTGCTTCCAGTGATAACAATTTTAGGTCGGAATTAATAGAAGATGAGGATGTTTCTATTTATTTAAGACCACCGATAGAAACGTCTACTGTTAGGTCAAGAACTCGTTCAAGTACTACAGCGACTACCACTGATAATGCAAAATATTATCTAAAAACTGTTTTGAAACGCCCCTTGCCCCTAAACATTGACAGTGGCTACTCTACAGAAAACATTGCTGAAAATGTACAGCCTATTGAAATAAATAACCCAAATAAGGATCATGATGAAACAGATTTATCAAATATTGAAAATTCTGGTAATTGGAAAGAGCTAGACTATAATGATAAGTTTAACGAACCCATTATATCTTCTTATAAAAGCTTAGATACTCTTAGTAATAATGAAAAAGATACTTTAGCTAATTACGGTCAAGATTTGGGGGCAACATCTACTACAGTTTCTTCCACGTCTACTACTAGTTTTCCTTCGACTATACCATTACGGAATACTATGGGTTCTACAAAACCTACAGCTAGAAAACCTTCTTATTACCTATATCACGTAGAAGATGCTATAGCAGATCAAACTACAGAGGTATTCAACAATAAAGTACAAAATGTGATTAAATCGTTTATTAATAATTTATCAACATCTTCCGTATCTAACTTTGCAGAACATAGTTCATCTTCTATTTCCCCTGATTTAGACGAAAAAGTAGTAAATATAGGGTTTCTTAAGAAGAAACAATATTTTACTTCAGAAAAACCTCTACGTAGTAATATTAAGCATGTGAAAATTATAACAGATCCTAGTATCACTCGGTTTGTTACTCCGACAGTAGAGACTATGTCATTCATAGGACCGAATTCCAATAATAAAAATGTATTTTCATCTTCAATCAAGCCAACTTCATCTTTTATAACAGAAACACCCCATTTACTTTCTAAAACCGAAACAGAATTGTCAGAAAGTGTATCTAAATTTGATGACACATCTTCAAAAGACATTGCTAAATCGAAATTTAGTTCAATATTAAAAGGTAAGTCGGATATCGAAAAATCTCGTTTATATCAAAAAATGATAAAAGATATACCTAATGTTAGCGAATCAATTGACTTCAATAAACCTGATTATAAAATTGACACTACATCGTACAAGTCAGAGGATGTGACGACAACGACAGAAACTGATTACCAGCGACAAATAAATGACTATATAAGCGAAATTGTCTCGACGACTAGTACGACTAAATCGACAACTTTGAAAACTGAAATTGAAACTAAACCGACCACTAAAAGTTTATCCTTTCCAACTCGCGCTTCTCGTATCAACCCCGCCATAAAATTAGCTGCGACAAAAATGGGAGGTGGGCGCAGGAGTTACCAATCGTCGTCCAATTGTTCATCAGACAACAGTCTGCAAGTGAATGCGAAATGCAACGAAATCAAATACCAGAGGTACTCGCCGGCCAGTAGTCTTAGCACCCTAATGTTTCATATCTATTAATGGACGGTGGAGGCTTCATGCTCCTTACTTTCCGCATCGCGATATAACAGGCATGATAATAAATATCTTTTAAAAAACATTGATAATGGCACCCATTGCTATCTAAATCTATCGCTTATCATTCTTATCTACATAGGCATATCATTGGGGGACTTCCAGTCGGTTGAGTTGTCCTGAATTGTTAACTCCTGACGCGACCATTTTCATTTCCTGCACATTTTTTTCGATGCTATTTTGAATTATATAAATAAAATGAAAGATTTACTAATTTATTTATTTTATAAAAAGTTAAGTATATGACCAACTTTTTTAAAGGCACCCTATGCACACAGTGTAACTTTTCTTAAATTATGCACCTTTAGTTTGTCTAAGTATATACATATATCTCGTTATATTTATGCATGACGATATATATTTATGTTTATCATTTTTTTTTATAAATTTGCTTCAATTAACTTATTACAGTTATAAAAATTAAGTGTTCAGTGTTATTATAACGCCAAAACATTAACATTGAATATAATAAAACAATTAATAAATCATTTAATTTTTGCTTTCATCTAAAATCACGCATACTAATGAGTAATTTATAGTGAACTATTTTTCTACAAATGTTTCATTGCAGGCCATCGATTACAAGAGGACGTGGTTCAGCTCACTATTCCACTTCAGGTGCATCGGGGTCTTCACAACAGACTCCTAATAGAGGAACACCTCCAACGTTAGATTCATTTCAAATTATTCGCTTTTTGTAGAAAAAATATTGCTTGTCAATTTATATTTTGTTTTGATGAAACAGAAACTTACACATATTATTTTTTGAAGATATAATTGTGATGAGGATAGTAATGAGATGTATGTTTTTATTTATAGTCGCAGCCGTCCTACGTTAAAACCATCTACAGCAATTGTATCAAAAGTATCTGAGGTGGATATCTACACAAATCCTCCTAATCGACCAGCACCTGTCTATCCTCAACCGACTCCCGACAAGACAGCAGCTAAATGTAGGAAAGACGTTTGCCTATTGCCTGACTGTTTCTGTGGCGGAAAAGACATTCCAGGTACGTTTTCCCTATACAAACACTCTTATTATCAAGCGTAATTTATAATAATTATGGACTTTCTATTGTTTTCCATAGCCTGATATTATATAAAACTAAACTACGTGTATATCTTAGGAAATTTACGCGCCAACGAAGTACCGCAAATTGTACTTATTACATTCGACGATGCAGTAAATGATTTAAATAAAATTTACTACGAAGAAATTTTTGAAAAAGGACGCGTCAACCCAAATGGTTGTCCTATCACGGGAACTTTTTATGTTTCCCACGAATGGACTGATTATAGCCAAGTGCAAAATTTATATGCAGATGGCCACGAATTTGCCTCACATACTATATCGTAAGTGACTTAAATAGAAGACTTCACTGCTGAATCTGATACTTTCTTTCTATAGAGGTCTTGTTATGTTACACAGGAATATATTGTAAATTTTTGGGTCTAATATTCAAAAACAAGCCTAATTGGAGGGTAAACTTTGATTATTCGACTCATATTTATAACTAACAGTTTCTTGGCCATCTATTTACGCATATATGTATGTATATACAGAAACTTATATACATTATTACTGTTATTATATAAATTATTACTACTTACTAAGCTGTTATCAAGTTTATAATATTTTATTAATTTGGTTTTCTTTCTTTTCTTCCTTCCTATCTACCTTTAACTTTAACCATATACTTACCTCTACTCTATCCTTTCCTGGCACATACCTAATTTGCTCAAATACATGCACAACCTATATCCCGCGACAAACAGGCGAACTACCAATGGATAACATCCCGCAAATTGTACTGCTGACATTTGATGATTCAGTAAACGATTTAAATAAGGGACTTTACTCCGACTTATTCGAGAAAGGTCGCGTCAACCCCAATGGTTGCCCAATATCGGCCACGTTCTATGTCTCTCATGAGTGGACCGACTACAGTCAAGTCCAAAATCTTTATTCAGCTGGACATGAGATGGCTTCACATACTGTGTCGTAAGTTATTGGAAATTATTCGCACTGATAACAAATTACACATTGCACAATTCTTAAATTTAAATAAAAGAACAGTTTACACATTTTTTTGGTTTAATAACGATAAATTACTTACGAGTACATAAATTCTTTCAATATTTAATTTAGTATATTTATTTCAATTTTATTCTTATTAAGTCCTAATATGATTTGGCTAATTTCTTTAACTCTGGGTTTGGTCTAAATCTTCAATTTCCATAAAATTAATTACATTCTTTTTAAATTTTTTCTTAGCATAAAAATAGTTGCTTAAAATATTTTCTACATTTTAGTCATAGTTTTGGGGAGCAATTTTCTCAAAAGAAGTGGAACAGAGAAGTGGGTGGGCAAAGGGAAATTTTATCAGCATATGGTGGTGTAAAACTTGAAGATGTCAGAGGCATGAGAGCCCCCTTCTTGTCTGTTGGTGGAAACAAAATGTTTAAAATGTTGTACGATTCTAATTTCACTTATGATTCATCGCTTCCCGTTTATGAAAACAAACCACCGAGTTGGCCGTACACTTTGGACTACAAATTATTCCATGACTGCATGATCCCACCATGCCCAACTAAATCATATCCAGGTAAAAATAATTGTTTGTTTAGATTTTTATATCTATAATATTCTAGTCTATATTCTATATTCATATATTTTTAAACAGAAAAATTTTCATTTGTATATTATTTTATTGTCGTCATACATATGGACATACTTGTCTATTCTCTGTTAGTTATTAAAAAAACATCGCATTTTATTACCTCGAAACATTCTTATGATTTAGATATACATACATGTTTAAATTGTGCAAATTTTAAAGAATGTGAGCAGTGTGCTCCAACCAAAGTGTCGCCAGTGCTTATATTTTATTTATTATAATTATTTCAGGAGTTTGGGAAGTGCCTATGGTAATGTGGCAAGATTTGAACGGCGGCCGTTGCTCTATGGGAGATGCATGTGCCAACCCACCTGATTCGGATGGAGTCTACAAAATGATTTTGAAAAATTTCGACAGACATTATACTAGTAACAGGTATTGGTTATTTTATTTATTAAAAAAAATATTATATTATTGTTTGTTGTAATTTGCGATATTTTTCAAAGCTTTTTTAAATATTACAGTTTATAAAATTCGGTAATTATTTGAGGAAATTAGAAATTTCATTTTTCTGCTTTGGTAAAATACAGCACGAAATCGAGTTGCGTTAATCAAATTCCCCTGAATTCGAGTGAAATTGAGTAAGGGTAAGGTATGATTAGGGAACGAAGTTTCTGATACTGATTTCACTGTGTCTTTCCTACGACGCGGGATAAAGCGTGAACCTAAAAAAATCCTTTTTTATTACAGAGCACCATTCGGTCTATTCTACCACGCCGCGTGGTTCACTCAACCTCATCACAAAGAAGGGTTCATCAAGTTCTTAGACTTTATTAATCAGATGAACGATGTATGGATCATAACGAACTGGCAAGCTATCCAATGGGTGAGAGACCCAACACCTATATCACGGTTGAACAACTTCCAACCATTCCAATGCAATTATCAGGTAATTTTGTATTGTTACTATTTTTTACACTTACTTCGATAATGTCCGTATTTTGCGGGTTACGTGTTAATGATTTATAGATAAGTGCACTGAGTCTCACTTGTCAGTTGTATACTACCCGCGATGGTAATGTATTAAATTTAAGTAATCTCCGAAAAAGATTTTATCCACGATCATTAATATTGAATTCACACTATGTTGACGTATAATTGTGTGTAATGATACCTCTATATACATTGCTAATTAAAAACCATTGTGGAACCGTATGACATGGTGAATTCAACAATTAAATATTGAGAACATTACACATTTAAAAAATATATTTTCATTGACAATTACTAAAATGTTTATTTAATTGCTTTCAGGATCGACCTAAGAAGTGCAATAATCCAAAAGTATGTAATCTTTGGCACAAATCTGGAGTACGATACATGAGGACCTGTCAGCCTTGTCCTGAAATATACCCTTGGACCGGTAAAACTGGCATCAGATCATCACGCATCGATAACGACATCGAAGAATAATATATAAATATAAGTAGGTTACACAAATTACTAGTGTCCGATCGAAGATCAACGCTCAACCTGATTGTGTTAATAGCAATTAATTTATTATTAGAATTAACCTCTGCAATACTTTGAATACGTGATGCAAAATATTCAAATGTTTGTTGAAATTGATTTTCTATTTGAAAATTAACAACTATTATTACTATTTAATTTACTATAACTATGAATAGGGATATGTACAAGTTTAATTTATCCGTGATATATAGTTAAATATTTGAGCTACAGTATACTTATTTGAGAACTGCGTAGTGTTTTTATTTTAGTAAAGTCAAAATTTGGTCTTTTTAACTTTTTTTAAACTTTATCGATAGTAAAAATTATTACACGCTTTGGTCGGACACTATCACATATCAAGATGATCCGTTAGGACGTGCTTTAAGCCAACGAGGCAAGGATCACTCTGCTAGTAAATTATTATCAATCAGTTTTGTCATCAATTAGTAAGTGCCATTTAGATTAGATGGTCACCAAACAAATGTTTCAATTGATTGTATCGTTTTTTTGCTTCATTTACATTAATATATGTAAATTTGTATTGTATTGTATTGTATTGGAAACTGTGATATTATATGTTTTCAATCTTTTAGAAAGAAATACGAGTACATCTAAAAAATCTACAAATATAATTTAATTGTTTCGTGCTGCGCATAGAATATCTGCTTTATATTTTCCTATTACGTGTTCGATTTTATTATTATTAAGTATTCTGAAATAGTCTCTTTGGAATGGAATAAATTTAGGTATATCGATAGATATTACTTTTATACGAGTTCATGAAAATAGTTTTGTAATTTTTTATCCATTGGGTGTTAAATTGTCACCATTTTGAAAGAATTAATCATTTTCATATATAATGCAAGCCATATTAAAAATTAGAAAATATTTTTAATCTTGCCAGAGTTGTGGTTGATACTGCCTTTTTATACAATTGTAAATATAGTTAGTATCTATTTTTATTAAGTTAAACGTAAGTGTGTGTTGTAAGCGCTTAACTAAAATTTTAAGAAATTTTATATTTTTTTTTAGTAATATTATTTCTTTGGAATTTCAAAATGAATAATAAATATTAATTATTTGAAAATTATTCTCAATATATCATATTATGGGTTATTATTGTATATCCCGTATTGTTTCAATTAATATTATTGTTAGCGTCACGTAGACGTCTGTCTGCATCGCTTTATTGATGAAGCACATGTTTATGTGACTGCTAAATATTTTTAAAATAATGGGAAAAGCAACATAACTAATGTATTTAAATTTTTTACTTGCAATAGTGATATTTTTTAATGACTAAAGTTTTTTTTATTAAATGGATGGTCTGTTACATAATAGAAAGAAACGTACGACATTTTGAATGTAGCGCTTGCAAGATCTATTTAACTATTGCAATATTTATAAGCTTAATTGTAAATATAGATTTAATATTTAAAATTGATAGTTCCATTTTTTATATGAATTGTAATATTTGATATATTATTATGTATTTGTGACTAGAATTTTGAATTGGGACCCTTATTTTTCTTTTAAATATACTTTTTGCATTCATTTTAGGCATAGGATAAATATCGCATATGTAATGACGCAACCAGTGCGGCGTAATAAAATGATATAATAAGTTGTGATGTTTTATTTTATTATACTCTCTACTCTCCAGTATATATAATTTCATAATAATTTAATTTCAAACATTTTCTTTGTTTTCCTAATCAATTCCAGTAATTTTTGCCTTACAGCAGAAGAAAAAAAAGTTAAGCTTCAAAACAATAAAATCATTTTTTTAAAACATTTAAATTATAAAAAATAAATACTCATAAATTAAAAAAATGTTTTTAGTTCAATGTTACCTACAATAAGTATTTTTTATTTATATATTTCATAATAAAAAATTAGATTTCCTGAAAATAAAAAGCGTCATAAATTTTCAAGGTTTCATGCATATGTTATGCGTGACCGTGAAGCGATAGGCTTCATAAAAAATAAAATTTCAATCATAACACCTGGATGACATTTAGGAAACCAAGGTTTACAAACGTCTATAAAAAGATAGGATTTGCTCGATTTCTACAATAGTAGGTGAATATCTGAGACGAGACGTTCAAAATGAAATTTACAATACTAACTTTATTTACTTTAAATTTGACATGCGTTTTAATTTCTTGTAATGAAAAATACATTACAACGTTTGGTTTGAATAATTTAGGTGAAAAATCAATTTTGCGTTATCATCAACTATTTTCTAAGACTTATAGAAAGTCCCGAAATTACCATAAGCGTATTAAAGAAACGAAAATACAAAAATTGTTTTCTATGAAAACTGTCACAACCAAGAGAAATGTTGATCCAGTATTTCACGGACACCCTAAGACAAGAGAGGAAAAGTGGCACGAAATGTTTTTAAGTCAGACTAAGACCTTCGATCAAAATCCTTCTCTTATTCAGTTGATCCACAATATAACATTGACGTATCTAAACGACTGTACTCCAGTGATTCTTTATGACGATAGAATCAAAGCACGTGAAGGATATCTTTTCAAAGATTTATTTAAA
This sequence comes from Heliconius ethilla aerotome, assembly GCA_001485985.1. Lineage (NCBI taxonomy): Eukaryota > Metazoa > Arthropoda > Insecta > Lepidoptera > Nymphalidae > Heliconius > Heliconius ethilla. Next base: position 7,935 of record FAPJ01007229.1, on the reverse strand, counting down.
AGTTTCCCAGTGTCGTTTATACATGGCTATATTGATGATAAGGATGTTATAAAAGAGCCAAGGCTTCTTCAGCCAAGATATGAATGCTTCCACTTCATTGTTTTTCTAAGTGATGTCAAAAGCAGCGCTAAAGTCCTGGGTAAACAATCTAAGAGTAAAGTAGTGGTGGTCGCTAGATCTTCGCAATGGGCTGTTCAAGAATTTCTAGCGGGGCCTTTATCCAGATATTTTATCAATTTAGTAGTGATTGGACAGAGTTTTAAGGATGATGATAACTCGGTAAGAGTCGGTGACTCATATTTTGAAAGGTTTTTTTTAAATATCTAACGAAAAAGAGGCCGTCTGAGGCTGTCGTAGCACAGAGGCACAAGCTTATAACTGTAAACTGGGTTTTGAATTAATTTTCTCGCGCGGCGTGGCGTTAAGTTCTACTATTCATGAAATGCTTCAATTCGGTGGGAAATGGTGAACGGATGTATTTTAATGGGAAAAAGAGTGTCTAAACACAAGTTTTCTGGTTTCCCTATGTCTAACCTGTTATGTGCGTGATAAATAAAAAATTAAATAAAATATAAACAGAAAATAAGCACGACTGTAACCGAATTATTCGAATATACTCGTATATTTTGTATTTTTTGGAACCCGACATTTTGAACTCTGTAGTAGTCTGTATCAAGGGTAATCTACTCGTAACCGCGTTTAATCCGGTTAAAGAATTTCATATAAAATCGCGAAACCCAAAATCTTATTAAATTGTTGAAATGTAACAGAAATAAAAATATTTGCAGGAAGCTGCATATATCTTGTACACGCATATTTTATACACCGACGGCTTAGGTGCTAGTAAGCCAAAAGTACTATGTTCTTGGAGTCATGGGAAGTTTTCCCGACATGTCAATCTATTCCCAACAAAAATGACGAAAGGTTATGCAGGTCACAGATTTGTTGTAGCTGCCGCCAATCAGCCACCATTTACTTTTAGGAGGTACAATTTACATATATAAGTTTCAAAGAAATAATATATGAAAAAGATTTGACTCGTGACGTTCTAAAGTATTGATTAGTATTTTTTAATAATAAAAACATCTATTTTCGTTCTTTTATAGAATTCACACAGATGCCGACGGTGGAAATCCTAAAGTCATCTGGGATGGACTTGAAATTAGAATTCTAAATTTATTGGCAGAAAGAAATAACTTTTCCGTAGAAATTATTGAGCCTCATAGCGGAGAATTAGGGTAACAATTATGTACTAGATTTTAGTCAGCTATTAAAAATATTTTACATTGTTACAATGTACAATAAAATTTAAACTAAATTTAGGCCAGGCGATGCAGTCACAAATGAAGTAGCCATGTCTAGAGCAGACATAGGTGTGTCAGGAATGTACGTAACAAGTGAAAGGACTAGTAATATAGACATGAGTTTTTCTCACTCCCAAGATTGTGCAGTATTTATTACATTGACATCTACGGCATTACCCCGGTTAGTTAACTGTTTTATTCTATACTATATTAATGGAGTATAGTCGAATCATATATTAATTTTCCCTCGCTTTGGTATCAAGGTAAAGCACAGCGTATAGTTAATCTTAACACGCAATTGCTCGAGAATTCGGCGGTATGTGGGATACAGTGTCTTAACACTATGCTTTCTCTTTATACCATGCTGTATACAGGATACAGTTGAAGTTAAAATAAAATAAAATACCTATGTATAAAAAGTAGGTTAAAGTAATATACTATTATTTTACTTTATTTGAACTTTAATAATTAATTAATAGTTAAATTACACCTCATAAAATATAATGATATTGGGTCTAAATTACAACATAGGAAAATATTTGTATTTGTTAATTTTAAGCTCTACTTAAAGAAAGTTATTAATTGTAATCCTTCCTGTATACTTTACAAATATGTAGGATATCAGTACGAGGCCTTAGGAAAAGGTACGATAAAATGTATTTCTGCATGTTCTTAATGTTTTTCAGATACCGCGCAATTCTAGGTCCGTTCCACTGGCACGTATGGGTAGCATTAACATTTACCTACTTAATAGGAATTTTTCCATTAGCTTTCTCAGACAAACACACTTTGCGCCATTTGATTAATGATAAAGGAGAAATCGAAAACATGTTTTGGTACGTCTTTGGGACGTTCACTAATTGTTTCACTTTTGTGGGGAAAAAGTCTTGGAGCAAAACAACAAAGATTACTACACGATTGTTGATTGGTAAGATATCTTAACTTAGTAATTAAGTTTTTTTAATTATATATTAAATAAAATTTATGTTTTCAGGTTGGTATTGGGTATTTACCATCATAATTACGAGTTGTTATACAGGATCAATTATAGCATTTGTAACTTTACCTATTTTTCCTGAGACGGTGGACACTATACAACAATTATTATCAGGCTTTTATCGTGTTGGTACTTTGGGTAAGTGAATATTCTACAGGAAATTCTATTAACATTCGGAACATTATTTAATGTATTTATAATTCTTACAGATCGTGGAGGCTGGGAAAGATGGTTTATCAATTCTTCCGATCCGTTGACAAATAAACTGTTTAAAAAGATAGAATTTGTGCCAGATGTTAAAGCTGGTATACGTAATACGACCAAGGCGTTTTTCTTTCCATACGCGTTTTTAGGATCTCAAGCGGAATTGGAATATATTGTCCAATCGAATTTCTCTATGTCTGAGTAATTTTTTTTATTTTAATTTCTATAATTCAATTATATGTGCTGAGTTATATTATTCGCATTACTTTTTTTTATTTTATTATTACTTTTTTATTAATAAATAGTAATGTAAGATAGCTATACAGTAATATAAGGAATTTCTAGATCAAAGCGCTCGGTGCTGCATATATCCAATAAATGCTTTGTGCCGTTCGGAGTCAGTATTGGATTTCCAAATAATTCCCTATATGGTGCAAAATTAAGCAATGATATTAGAAGAATGCTACAGGCAGGCATTTTAGATAAATTAAATGATGAGGTGCGCTGGGAAATGCAGCGAACGAGCTCTGGAAAACTTTTATCGGTATACAATTAATATAATTGATCACTTATGCTTTTAGAGCCAGATTATCAAATAAAAAAATATTAAGTACTATATTTCAATATTTTAGGTGGGAAGCGGTGATTTATTGAAGATAGCTTCGATAGAGGAAAAAGGGCTTACGTTAGAGGACACACAGGGCATGTTCTTATTACTCGGAGCTGGTTTTCTATTGGCTGCTGTAGCTCTTCTTTCTGAATGGATGGGTGGTTTCTCGAGAGGTTGCATGATTGGGAGGAAAAAAATTAAATCTAGTATAACTTCCGCCAAGAAACTGATTAACACACCACAGAATTCT
>FAPJ01007213.1:4881-19724 GCA_001485985.1 Heliconius ethilla aerotome | reverse complement strand
AAAATTGAAAACTTTAAAATATTCACAAAGTAAAGTGTTTACCATCCAGCCACTTGGTAAACAGCCGTAAGTAAGCCCGTAACAATTAAATCGCATTAGCGTCGTCGCGTCCCAGGTTTAAAGCGGAACGGTAATGCGAATGCATTATGTTGTCACAAAGCAGATTACTCGATAGACATACTTATAGTATTATTTTTTTATATATACTAGTCGTGTCCAATTAGGCTCGCATGGACTTTATGGACCTGACATGAAAAATCTCGTTCTCGTCGAAATTGTGGGATCTCTAAATTAGTTTGGCAAACATACAACTTCCTGCTCCGTAAGGCCCGGTTTTCACTGCCAGCGGAGCGGGCTCATTAAGGACTGCGTTGTACTCGCAAGAGTAAACTGCATACTTGTATTTTCACCAATAAATAATCGGACAGAGAAGCCAAGGAGTTCGTTCCGCCTAAGCATTACTTACTCATATCTCTTTCGCAGTGAAAATCGGGCTTAAGGATTTTACAATAAACATTTATTGTACTATATGTATATTTTTGGTATATGTATATGGAAGGACCATATGTCTCCCATCTTAATTGGTTCCAACAGACCGACAGCTCAATCATATTTACTAATTACGGATATTGAAATCCTGAAATTTGATGAACATAGACATACAACCAGCGTAAACTAAATTTGTAGCCAATGCTGCAGACGGTAGATCAATAACGTAATTTCCTACATTACCATAGAAGGTACGAGCTATGATAATAAGACAAAATAGGCCCAACGATGGACTTCCTGGAACTTTAATACTTTATACTTGTAATACTTTAACGAGATTTTTTATTTTTATTTAAACGTATGGTAAATATAATAAAATAAATAATATGAATGGCTTATAAGTAATATCAGGGGAAGTAGATTTACACACACGTTGTATTATATTAATCTTTTTTAATTAACATCTGAAGCTTTTTATGAATCATGTTTATTTTTATACTTTAATCAAAATAAAATAAAAACAAAAAAATGTAAAATCAGAAATCATTGTTACAAATGTAAAAATACAATATAGAAGGAAACAAAGCAATGAATTTCTGCATCATTTGGTATGAACAGTGTACGAAGGAATCGTTATGGGAGTGGAGTGCCTCCAAAACTTAATGGTGGAGTAAATGACGCACGAAATTGTTGAATATTTACGACATCATAGATACGGAAAAATAGCAGATTTTTTTTTTATGTTTGCAGGGTAACCAGAGAAAACCTTTCAAAACAACAAAGATATTAAACAAAATAATTATAACGTAACTAGCTCATTATAAAGTTTAAACGGTCATATTGTGCCTTAAAAGGAGCAAAATTTACACTGCAAATAGACCGTTGGCGTGGGCTCGGAAGAGGTGCGTGAGTCACCAACAGACTACTTAGCGGTCAACGGTCGTTTTCAACGGAACACTCACAATACATTTATTTAAAATAAACGCATCTACGGTAGTACTGACTAAACTTCGTCCTTTCTTTATTTTTCTAGCTTCTGTAGGTCACCAGACATAATCTTGTTATAATATGTCACTTATTAGCGTGAGGTTAGAAATAGGAAATAATGTTATATATGTATTATATCAATATAGACCCAATTAAAAAAAACGGAAGAACAAATTTACAATCAGATATTGTCCCGCGACATGATGGTTTTTTATATACAATGTACATCCCCCTGAATTTACAATTTAACTACTGTATTTGCGCCCATAAACAACATAACATTCAGGCAACGTCTGCAGGGCCGATTGCTATCAATGTGAAGTAGAAAACATTTCTCAATAAAAAGATAAAAATTTATCTACTCTGTACAAACTAGGCGATTTACCTAGAAAAATATTTAATCTTAAATAACAATCTATTAAATTGAATTAACGAAGGAGTTGTTGAATAGTTATTTTTATTTTTTAGCTTTTATATTCTTATAATTCTAAAAATAATATTAATAAACGTTCCGCTATCATAATTATTATAGGATAAAAGTAAATTTATTTTAAGGTATGACACACAGTTATCGCCAAGACAAATATTCGACAACACAAAAGATAAGTAAGAACTTGTTTAACGGTCGAAATTACTGATATATTACTCATCTCCTTTGAATTAACGAATTACACTTGATTTTTTTTCATCTCTCTCAACCTACACGCATCATTTTAACGTTGATGAATGGTAAGAAATTCACGTTGTCAGCTTCCCGTTTTATCCCGCATATAGCAGGGTAGGAGGTAGAGAGAACTTAGTATCAATACCTACATCCTGTTCCTTGATTATATTGACCTAAATGCGTGATTTTGCGTGTTGGATGGCGTAACTAAACGACGCTTCTAATCAGAACGGGGATGTGAAAGGAATTTGTTCTCTTAAGCGGAGATCGAACTTACAACTATTACGTTCAAAGTGAAAAGCTTACTACGCCATGATAATATCTGAATAAAAAGATCTAACAACAAAAGTTTGAACAGCTCCCGCTAAAAAAAATGCAAATGCAAAATTTCCATTTTGCGCTTTCGGCATGGTAAACAAGACGGGCAAATTCTTATAAGAGAAATACCAGTTATAGGTTTCCTAATTTTTTTTCATAGAATATATAGCGTAGTTTCCCTTAAACACAGAAATTTAGAAGAATGAAATAACAAAGCGCGAAGTAAATAGTAAGTACGATAAGAAACAGATGCGACTACGCCGCCAGCCTTCACATGGCCGGTTTTGTGTATTCTCAACTTATCTTCACTTGAAATGAACTTGTGCATATAAATAAATGTGTATTATATTACACGAAGTTTACTCATTTGTATAATATAATATATATCATTTAAAAACCAAAAATGTATAAATTTAAAATATTTCTGCGATGAAGAAAAAAATTTAAGGTAAAAATAGAATCATAAAAAAAATTCGTAGGGTGTAAAATTTCATTTCAAATCGCGTACATGTCCATTAATAAAATATTTATATATGTACAATGTTTATTTTACATAAAAATCTGATGGAATATTAGGTAAATATTTAAAAAGGACGAAAAATATTAGTTAATCAAAACCCAAAAAAAAAGAAAACTAAAATTAAATCAAAGAAATAATAATATATAAGAAAAATTAAAATAATAAAACGAATAACTTACATTTATTTTCAACTTCCATTGCTATGTAGAAAATAACTGGACCAAACAAAGAAAAACAAAATGCAGGGATGCTGGATGCAATGCGTCCGCCGAATACAAATGCTTCGCAAAATATATCGTGTTTCGGAGCAGCGCTTACTTTTTAACTTTCGCAGGCACACCGTTGAAACAGTTACAACAAATTAAATTTAAACTGAAATGAGGCAGGATGTGAGCTACTGAAGGACCTAGATCGTTGGAATCGGAAACAATGTTTTTCTACTTTTTGTAAATATGATTGAACTTCGTTGACACGAATTGGAATAGACATAACGGCTCTAGCGCGCCCGCTATTGGTGGAAGTTGAATCTCCCGCACTTTTTTGTCAATAGTTATCGACCTAGGATCTAAAAAAGTGCGTTCAAGATATGCAATATAATTTAAAAATGTTATTATGATTATTTGTTAAAGAGGTCGAGACATATACATTTATTTATTATTAATATTTTGTTGCTAAAAATCAAGATATAATAAAGGTTTTAATAATAAAAACGATAAAACCATTCCGACGTTCGCCTGTTGTATTCGTTAGAAGCTAGCGTTTTACGTCTATTTATTTGATTAAAAACTCTGAGCGCTTGCCTAATTAAGATACGGGGGTTGCATGGTATTATATTCACTTCTCTGTATGAATAAAGACTTGAAATTATTACGGTTAATGGATAAATTATTTGTAACGTTATTTGTAATACAGCGTGGGACGCGGTGGCCGCGATTGTCACGTATTATTCTTATAACTGTATGGTTTATGTTGGAACATATTAAATATAAAACAAAGAATTTAAGTAAAATTATTTATTAGTACCTACTGAAAAAAAGGAAATATTTTTAAATTAATTCTTTCGAGATGGAATCGAACTTATTATTCTCATATATAAATAAACAATTACTAACTGGTAACTGCAACAAAACGGCGACAATTTTTATTGGGAATTTTTAAATAAATTTTCTTTAAGGATATCAATGTTTAATAAATTATTAACAATTATTTTTATAAGTTGTTACAATGTGTGATGTTAGGTACAATATATAATTTGGGGCAAACAATGTTAAAAATGAGCGAAATAACGAGCAATTAAAGTATTAATATTATTATTTAGGCCAGAAATTCATAATAAAATAATAAATATATCTGAGAGAAATAATAACATTTCTTTAAAGGATAATTACATTAATCCTGTACCATGAGAGGACTATATTATTGAAGCTTAATGGAATGTTGTAAAATGAAAACATTTTAAAATGTTTGTTACAAGGGAGACCTCACTCCATTTCACTTCAACCCATATTGTGATGGAATCTTATTTTATTTTACTACTAAAAAAGTCCATTACACCTGTTTAATTATCACACTATGTTATTCATTACTCACATTACTAGTTATCTAAATTGTATACATCAATTCATACTAAATTGTACTAGTTATTGATTCTAATTATTTAGAAGCATATACATTATAAATTTGTTTATTATTAAAACAAAAAAGTTAAGTGTTTCAAAAATATCAGAATATTACTATTAAGTAATGTAATTTAAGTGGCAGGTATCGAAAATTTTAAACAGTTATTTAAAAACTTATCTTACAAAGTTTGAAGATAAATTATATATTTAATGATTATAAATTCATATATAGCAAAGCTAAGTCAACTCATAAGTTAATTAATAATATACATAAAACTACAAATATATAACATACTGTTAAGTTAAAAAATATTACATCTATATGTTGGCCACATTGTAGGTATTCGTTGATTTCATATTGACTAAAATAATAAAAATAAAATGACACCTGAACTGGGCATTTTACATACATACATTTTTGTATTACTGTATAGTGCATACTATTTTATAGATAACAATCAGTTTTATCAAAATATGTAACATAAATTAAAAAAGCAAAATTGCATTTCACATTATTAAAATCCTTTGAGTAAAGGTCCAAAAAATACATATTGTAATCATAATATTAATGAAACAAGATCTAGCTACTAGGTGCACTCACAGCGGTGTCCTTAAATCAATTAATTATTAAAAGTACCACTTAATGTCTTGATAAAACTAATTTTATCTTGTAAACAGTGGAGGTGAGCAATGTATATAAATAACTGTATGAAGAAAATAGATATGCCCAGGCAATCAATTATAATTCTAATTAAATTATCAGTTACATCACTAATCACATTGAGATTAAAAAAAGTATGGCTTCTAATATTATATTTGTATTATATAAAATATTTAATATAAAGCTCACCTCCAGCTATAGATAAGAGTGTATAAATAAAAATTCTGGTTTACCAAAAAAACTTATAAGTTAAAATAAATACATAGAGAATGCTTTGAGTATTATTAAAATTAAATAAATTAATGACATACAACCAAACTATCTTGAGAATATTAAGTCACTGTGATCGTTTATCATAAAATGGTATACAAACTGGGCTTTCTTTTTGTCAATTACTTGTTTGTTTATTCGGGATTGTAATTCTTGTACAACATTGGGATTATCTCTTAAAAATATTGCACCAAAAAGAGTAGACAATGTTTTTGCATCTAAGCCATTTTCAGCACAATGTTGTAAAGCTTCTTGTAGAAATTCACATAAATAGAGGAAAACATTTTTTCTGAACTCTGGCAGTTCCATTATTATTTGTTTGCATTGTAAATAGTTGGCAGATGCTCGGAGGCATACAGACTGAAGGTTATAAGGTATTATGGGGTCTGATGTGCTTTCTAATAACAGTAAAAGTGCTTCAGCTACTGAATGTATACTACCAGGTACAGGATCTATAGATCCACTATCAAGCCAATCTCTTATTTGTAACACCTCAGAATGTAGACCTGGCTGTTCGAACAAATTAGGCTCTTTGAGGCCATGGAGGTAGATATGGTCGACTAAAAACCATATTTCCTTTGGTATAGAGTATGTTGATTGGTTAGATACACACTGGTCTCTCTTACTTTCTAGTTCTATTAGTTTCCCAACATTCACTTCTTTAATTGGCATGTTTAAGTTAACTAGAACTTCTATAGAGCACCCAAAACAGCTTCTTTGATAAGTCCCATTGACAGTAATAAAGATATCTTTACCACCATATAAATGCAGAACTAAAATGTCATATAGTTTATCAGTGCCAGCATTCATTTTGCAGGCGGAAGTCTTATTTATGAGCACTTTTAGTTGAACTTCACATGCCTCATCAGCACAAATACATTTTTTATATGGCTCCACTATAAGCCACTCTTTGCAAAAGTTTGCTTCATCTAGTTTCTTTATAAATTCAAACTCCACTGGCAATTTACCTATATTCTTAATAGTAATTGTTCTCACTTGTAATTCTAAGTACCTAACTGTTCCAAAATCAATTTCTGTAACATCAACTTTTACTTGCGGTATCAATTCATTCTCAAGTTTATCTAACTGCTTAATGACTTCTTCATATACTTTTCTGTACTTCTCTTCATCAATAATTTTGATCTCAGAAACAAATAGGGCAGAAACAGGTTTATGGTCACTTATATTTAAAGATGGATGACTTCTATATGCCAATTGCATAATGTTATCTCCTTTCCAGAAAATTCTATCACACCAGGCTGGTGCTCGATGCTTTTCACTGGAATCCCAATTGTCAGTGCCGGGGTCATATTTGTAAGTGGGTTTGAAGTTAATTACACCTTCAATATAGCCTGCAAACACATTGTTATTCTTATGTTGTTGTTTTAATTGATCCCATTCAAGGACTGGTGTAAAATTACTTTCACTTACTAACTTCTTGACACTTTGCGGATCTAATTCTGTTATCCGATAGTTAAGATCCCCAAGCCAGTATACATGGTCATGATCTTTAATGGCTTTAGGTGGTTGATTTGGTTGTACAAACCTTGTTCTACTACAAATGTCTCTAAAATCCTGGTTGCGTCTTTCAAATTCTTCAACATGTGCTGCCAAGTGGGAATTAACAAAGCAAATGGAGGTATTGTGTAAATCAAACCTTATGGATACTCCACCTTTATTGCCCATTTTACCCATGATTCCCGTACCAACTGTGTCACACACTATATTGCTAATATGTGAGTAATGTTTCTCTTTAATAAGTACTATAAGTAACATACCAACCAGTCTCACTTTCTCTAACTTTACATATTTTGCCCGTTTATCTACATAGCTTACTATAGCATTATACCATTCATCTTCTCTAAATGTTTGGTCAAACAAAAAAGTTTCTTTGGATAAATCAAGCTCCTGAAAACCAACAGCATATATATCAGGAGGCTCCTTGTCAATACATAACCAGTCTTTGAGAGGCATTACTGGAGATTTATCGTTGACATTCCAAGTGCCACAGAATATAGTAAACTTCTTTGTAAATGTGTAATCAAACTCTTTGTCACTCATTCTATGCTTTATCAGGCTTTCTCTTATAGCTACTGGTGCAGAAGGCGTGTTTATAAGACCTCGTGGCAAAACCATACCTTGAGTGATAATATCATCAACTTTATTGTTATTGTATTTCTGTAGCCATAGAAATTCTGGTTGTTCTTGAAGGTTATTAACAGCTTCTATCCCCCGAAATAAGTCGTCCACAAAATTATCAACTCGTGGAGTCATTTGAATCTCAAACTTATATTTATTATTACGTGATTGTAAATTCAGGTACAAAATTGCTTCAGGATCAGATGGTTTGTTGTCAATTTCGCATTTAAAAGTATTATCGATAGGAAGCACTATTTCTATAGATAAATCGGTAAAGGATTTCGGTGGGTAACATGATGTAAATAAACAAAACACTGCTTTCTCGTCTCCGTATTCTACAATCGCTAGGAGTCTATCTTTTTTAACCCATTCTGGGTGGAGTACTTTGGCGTCACACAGGAACGCCGTAACCTTTTCACTAGACAAAAATTTTTCTTGAACCACGGATTTAATTTCCTCGTGATTCATTTTTAAATAAAACTAATTTTAGTGAAAATCCAATACGATTTTTCCAATTTTTGACATAACTTTAGCAACTCAAATTAGGGATGCCCGATGATCATCGATTTTCGATGAACATGCTAACATCGTAGCAGTTAAAATATCGATGTTTTAACATCGATGTTGCATTACATGAAAAATCGTAGCATCGATATCAGCAGGGACACATAATCGATATTGGAGGGCGGAGGGTCATCAATTCGCGCGTCTCGAATTTTTTTGGTTAAAAAATATCGTTGTTTGCTGACATCGATGTTAGCCATGTTTTTCTTTAGATGTCAACATCGATGATTTTCTTACATTGGGCATCCCTAATTCAAATTCGTATACTAATATTGACAGGTTTGACGTTTTATATCGATTTAGTTTGGAAACGAGCGAGGTTATTTAATATTGTTTGGCATTATAATAACCAACAGTATTTTAATGTTTAATATTTGTTTTCTAAAATAATACTGTTACAAAGCGTTCTTCATATGTAAGCAAAAATAAAAAAAATCTTTATTCATTATAATAAAGTTCAACTACACATCGTACGGTATTTAACTGCTGGTACCGTATTCGAAAAGAAATTGTTATTTGTATAGAAAATCACATTGAAAAATCGTATGGAATCTAGTTTTTCTAAATTTACATTCGGTTCGGTTTAACAGAAACAACAGAATATTTGAAATTGGCAGTCATATAAATTGTTTATATGTTCGAAAATCTTTTTCTGGAGTATTTGCCCAATTTTTAAAAGATAATATTACAACAAATTAATTTAAATAGAACTTGAATTTATATAGCATATGTCAATTAATATAACGTTAATTTTTCGTATTTATCTTGATGTTTCTATTAATTGGCCGTTTATTTCTCGTGCTACTTCTCTTTTTGAGTTATGGTAACACGCGGCAGTGTCAATGTCAAGTGTCAAGTCTATAAAAATATAAATATCTAGAAGGCCCTATCGCTTTTGCAATTTTAAAGTTTTCTCTTAATATAACTTAGAAGAATTCTTATATTACACAATTATGGGGGCGGCACCAACTGATTGGCAGCTAGAATGTACAGAGTTGAAGCAGCGAGGAGCCTATTTATTGCAAACTGGGCAATGGTCTGACTGTACTTTTCTTGTAGGCACTGAGCCTAACCAAGTTGTTTTAGTTGGTCACAAACTAATTCTAGCTATGGCTTCTCCAGTATTTGAAGCTATGTTTTATGGTGGTATGGCAGAACGTAATGAACCGATTCCAATAGTTGATGTTCAGATAGATGCCTTTAAAGCATTATTAGAGTAAGTTGCAGCGAAAAATCTAACTATTGATGACAAATTAATTCATAAAAAAATAACGATATTGTAATTTTAGATACATCTACACAGGCAATATAAATATTAGTTCTTTTGACAAAGCATGTGAATTGTGCTATGGTGCAAAGAAATATATGCTGCCACATTTAGTTAAGGAATGCACAAGATATCTCTGGTCCGATCTTTATCCTAAGAATGCTTGTAGGGCTTATGAATTTGCTAGATTATTTGAAGAAAGTGTTCTTATGGAGAAATGTATACAGGTATATTTTATATTACAAGTAGATTTTTTAGCTTCACACTTTAGCTTATAAAATATTGGTAAACAGAGGGAACTTAGTTTTATAACATGTGGTTCTCTGATTTCCAATCACATTGAAGACATTACATGCTAAATTATCAAATGAAAAAATATAATATTATTATTTTTATTAAAATTACTAAGCATTTTTCATTGGAAGTCTAATATGCTAAATATATTATATAAACAATTTCCTCATCAATACATTGAGTGTAGTTGTTCTAGTGTTAAGACACTCCGTTCCCCACTTTCCAACAAATTCTGGTGGAATTGTGTGTTGAGTGGCGGAAGTCAACGCCACAAATTTTGACACCAGAGCAAAGAAATGAAAGTATAAATGTTAATAAATATTTCATTGCCTCGAGTGGGTATCGAACCCACAACCATTGAGTTACAGTCACATCCTTATGCCACTGCACCACAGCAGCCTCAGTAAAAGTACTTCAAGAAAATGTCAATTTATTTTAATCTAGTTAGATTGATGTTATCCCATAAATTAAAAATAATACAGTTTTTTATATCTTTTCCATGAAAGTTTTTAAATATCTTGATATTCATATGTTTGCAGATAATAAGCACTAATACTAAGGAGGTATTAAATGATAGCAGTTTTGAAGAAGTTGAATTGAACACTGTTATTACTGTATTCTCTTTAGATCATCTTAATGTTGATAGCGAATTAGATTTATTTGAAGCAGCTGTAAGGTAAGAACCAGTTTTTTTATATTGGGGATTTAGTTATTTTTATTTCTTTGCTCAGGCAGTAGGTGGCATTAGCTTCTGCCACTCTATAACTAATGTGATAAAAATTGGGTGGAAGTGGAGTGTCTTAACACTATGTTAACAATGTGTAAAGTGAGTACAAAATTTAGCATTCTATTACAATACCTTAATCTTAAATTATTATAAGTTATATTTGTATATGTAAGTGTAACAACTTAACTATTGTGTTAAAAATATTCTCATATTCTCAAGGAAGTGACTTAGGTTTTATTGAGATTAAATTTCTATAAATTGAACTGAACTGATGTTCCCTCTGCCTCACCTGTTATATGCGGGATAAAAATATATAATTCAATAAAATCTCTTTATCATTATTTAATCTTATCATTATTAAATAAAATTCATATGTATCAAAATGGTTTTTTATTATTAGATATGCAAAAGCTTTAGAAAAAAGATTAGAAAGGAGTGTAAGTCCCCCAACTGAAGTGCCTTTCAATGAAAACAGACAGAAAAGCCCCATGCCTTCTACTTCACAAGAAAAAGAACAGGTATAATATAAAAAAAATCATATTAGTATATTATAAATATTTTTTGTAATTTTCTATAGATTGTTTATAAATTTTATGATAAAAATATTGATGCTAAGTACACACTTTTCAGCCTAATGGTTTATCCCAGTGTGGAAATATCTTAATGGTAAATGATGTATCTTAACACTAGGTTCCCAGGATCCCTCTGTCTATCCAGCGATGTGTCTAATACAGTGTAAAGTTAAAAAAACCTTTTTCTGCTGGAATTATAGATATTGCGTCTTAAGCGGTAAAACTCCACTCCACATATCTGCAGTCTTCTGCCCGCTACAACATATGATAGACAATTTTATGTTCAATGTCTACTTCTCAATATTAGGAGCCAAGCTTATCGCAGAAGGTGACTGGAACAGAATAAAAAGATATATATTTTACTTTAGTAAATTAATTTCTCAATTACCGTAGGTAGTAAACGTAGAGAGTAGTGCGGAGAGCAGTCCCGAAGCTGTGATGGACACTTGCCGCACCAATGACCCCGACACCACTGTACCTCCCGTGGAACACAATAAGAAACCTAAGACAGGTAAGGTAATTTGTTTTCTATAATTTGGTCATGGTTGTTATATAATGTTAATAGGTTGTTAAAAATATATTCTTGTTTCAGAGGGAATTCTTATTTCCTCGATTGGGAATCGAACTCACAACCTGTCGTACTTACAGTCGCACGCTTGTGCCCCAGCGCAGCGACTAACTTTAAGTAAATAACTTATTTCCTTTTGTTCCAGAACATAAAGAGAAAGTATCAATAAGAAGTGCGGTAGAAAAAATCAGGTTCTTAACCCTCTCTCCTCAGCAATTTGCAGCAGGTCCCGCCAGGTCGTCCCTGCTAAGTGAATCCGAGGCTTTCGCAGTACTAATGAATATATTGTCAGCTTCCACCGATGTTCCCATGCCCAGTGGGTTTTCTACTTCAAGGGTCCCGAGGAAACAGTTGATTGGTGGTGGGCCTTCTTGTAATGTAAGTTTTGGTATTTGGTATTTTCATAGAATTCAATTCTAACAGTCATATGAGTTGAAGTCAATGAATAATTTAATTTACTCGTTCTGAAACAGCCTTAAATGATAAATTATTGATTTGGGTAAGGATTTATAATATTCTTTGTAAAATAACTTTGCATATTACAAAAAATACCCAAATTGAATCGAATAATCCACTTTCAGAGATAAGCTTGACTATACATACAGACAGACAGACAAACAAGAAATTAAAAAAAAAAAAATTTTTGTATACTATTATTTTTTTTAAATTTAATCTATCCGTCTATCCATTTCAGTCAAAAATACTAAACGTACAGACAAAATATTCTTATTGTTTTATTATGATATAGTATAGGTTAGATATATGGAGACATTATACATGTATCTATGACATTTCACCATTTCCTAATACCTCCATTACCCTCATCTAGACTGACCAAAGATATCTGTCTGACATTTGATATAGTAATTATAAACATTTTTTTTGTGTACTCTTTCAGATGCCAACATTCACAGTAGACACACCAAGTCCGGTGACAGTGGAGCAATCGTGGTGCGCTCCAGAGCTGTCTCGTTTACCTCAGCCTTGTATATCTTATCCACGACCTACACGCCAAGAAGGTATTAAATTACCTTTTATTTGACTTGAATTCCCTACATAATTTATAGTACTTATATAATATCCAAAAGCATTTTATATTGAGCACCATCAATATTGTAACTGATTTGTTACAATTTAGACGGTTATAATCCATCGCGCGACACTAATATATTTTTTTTTATTAAAATTTGTATTGTTTAACATAAAGCACATTGTTTCCCGCCACCGCTTAGCAACTAATGCTTCGAAAAGGGACCCACAACCTGTCGCGTTTACAGTCTCAAGCTTATGTGCCTGCACTGGCCACTTAAATATTGTAATATAACATGCAAAGATAATAAAACAAAGTATATAAACAGTCATGGTGTAGTGGAACAGCATCTTACCTGATCTCTACTCGAAGGAGTGATTTTTAAAATGCCTCGCTCTGGTAATGAGGCAAAGTGCGGTGTAACGTGCCGCCACTTCATACGTAGTGTCTCGAAAATAGAATGGTGCGTGGGTAACAGGATTCGCTCTGCTTATCGTATGCAGGATACAATGTGAAGCTAAGTTATAAAAAAATGATGTAACTAAAAATCTGATTTCCGGCATGGCAGGTCTAGCAAATATGACAGGCATGGGGTCAATGGCGGGTATGGCGGGCATGGGGGTCAGCGTTATGGACCACATGGAGTTGCACAACAACGTGCACACGCACAAGATATATTGCCAGCGGGCCATGGTGCAGCACACCGACTGTCTGAATACTAGTGCTTTGGACTGTTCCGTCACTTTTATGGTGGATAAGAATATATATGTGTTGGGAGTGCAGGTGAGTTTAATGTTTAAAACTATTTAATTAAAAAAAAAATAGTAAATTTATTTATTTTAAAAATATATTTATAATTAAAAATAAAATTTTAACCATCTGACAATGGAACCAAATGACTGAATATGGCGTTGACTTCCGCCGACCGCCACCCAAAACACAATGTTTCTATTTTGAGTAAAAAATAAAAGAAAATCATTAATTCCTCAGGTGCCAACCCAAGCCCCTAGTGAAGAGAGCGGCGCCTGTTCCGGTTCATCGACCGGTTCCGGAGGTTACTCGGAACTACTGTACGCTCACTTGCTGGACGCTGACGGCGCGCGCCTCTCCTACACGCACTACACGAGCCGCGTGCCGTACCGGCACCTGCTGGACATTATGTTCAACAGACGCGTTTATATACAGAGGAATAAGGTTGGTAGTCACTGCACGCTGTATCCCGCACACAACAGGGGGTAGGCAGAGAGAACCTAATGTTATATGAGTATTGAGTATACAGCATGAAATTGGAACAAAAATGTTTTATATCTACAATATTAGCTTATTAACAGTAATACTTATTTTTGTCTAGGTGTACAAAGTAGGTATAGTGTTCAACAAAATGGGTTGGTACCCGATGGGCACCTGCGCCCAGCAGGTTGCGGCTGAATCGGTCTTCTTCAACTTTGGCATCGGCCACAGCAGTGACTCAGTACGAGATGGACTTATTAGATCTATTATATTTACTTATTGAACCTAAAATATATTGCATAATGTGGTAATGAAATTTTGTAATACATGGTGTTTTTAAGAAAAGGATGGTAATTTTTTTTGCTTAGAAAATGTTAAATATAAGCCATATTTGTTGTAAAGGTCTTGTTATAATGATTATACCTCCAATTTGCCGTACGTTCACAATTTTCAATATCTTTATACATCTCTGAGTGCCCTTATTTTGAGTTTATTTAAATCAGCTCACTGGCTTTACAACAAATAGAAATACATAAATACATACAAGCTAAAAACAAAACTCCTTTTGGACTTCACCATGGTCCTAACTTTTCTTAAATTAACTCAATCAAAATTGTTCCTTAAAAGTATAGCAACATTTTATTACCATATTACTCAAAAATAAATTGTGACATACTAATTTTCTAATACACTACAGACTGATGGACATTTTCTTTTATTACTTAATAAACATTTATACTGAAGATATTGTATAACTATAAAGCCATCTTCAAAATAAATCCTCAGAATGAATTTGTTATTATAATCTATAATAAATTGGGTGGAATGTTACTTAGAAAACAAAACTAATATATTACAGCCTGAAAATGAGAGTGACTATAATAATTTGTAGGAAATCACTTGACCATAGAGAAAGCTTTTATT
>FAPJ01007201.1:0-21810 GCA_001485985.1 Heliconius ethilla aerotome | reverse complement strand
TTTTTTTTTGTATTTTATAGAGAAAGTAATGATAATCTTTTGGTAAATAAAATCTTATAGAATAAAAAGTAGTGCATTTTTTATTTTTGATTCTCTAATCTAATTTAAAAAATTAAATCGAATGTCGCCCATAAAAACGATGATTGTAGAGAGGAAATTAATGTTATTTATTTCCTCGCTTTGGTAACAAGATCGTAAATATTACAACGTAATATTGTAATAAGCATGCTAATGTAAAGGCTACTGTTGTGGTTTCGCTTCCCATTTGTAGGAATAAAATATTTAGCGCGGCGTTCAGTGCCGCCACTCAACAGGCAATGCCTCGAGGGGTCGTCAAAAATGAATGAAGTTAAAGAATGTCAAATATGATATACACGTAACTGTACACGAACTCGTATGCGACCTCGGGCTTAGTAAGTCCGCTGCTAATTATACCGACTGCCCTAATGAAGATCCACCCGACCTCGGTCACTACACTTTCTATCCTGTTAAGGGGCTTATTCTACTTGTTATTAAAAAATAATACGAGTATGTTTTATTTAGAAAGTAAGTGAGGCTTGTTTATAATACATTCTAAGAGGTACGATGGTTGAGGATTCGAAACCCGCTGGGAGAAGGAAATTTTTATATTTTTGGTAACGAGGCTAAGCCCGGTGTTGAGTTCCGCCACTTAACGCGCAAGGTCTCGAGAATTCAGTGAAAAGTGGAAAACGGAAGCGACCTCCGGGTGGATGGGAAAGTTTTAACACTATTCTCTCAATTTCCCCGCACTTAAATATTTATTATTATTTAAATATTTATTAGATAGTTGTTACCCTTAACACTAGTGACAATCAGTACCCGGCATACGTGACGTTCGATCCGCGACCCGGCGCGCGCGTGATCTCGGTCTCAGAGATCCATACATAGTTTTTAATATTGAAAATTGTTTTGTTTTTTGGACTATCTAAAAACAAATATAGATTTATTTCTTTATAGAGGTATATATTTATTCTTAAAAGTTAATTTAATATATTTCATATAAAATTACAGCATATTGAATGTTTATAAAATTCTTTTCAATTATAAAATTACTTTAGGCAGTCGTGGCGCACTGGAGCAGAATCTGTGTAGGTTTGATCGCACTCGGGGAAATGATTAGGTATAGTTTTTTCTTATTTCCTCGTAGTAGATATATCACGGGGTTGAGTTCCGCCACAATACATAAAATCTTGAAAAATCCGCTCTATATCTACATATTATATTTATATACAGAACCAACACGAATTCGTTCTATATAAAAAATATGATAAATCATATATAGCCACGAACGAAAGTGTCGGTTAAACTAGATTAGACGCAACATTTCGACAAGCGTTGCTCTACAGCGAGTTCATTATTTTGTAATATTATAACGAAATTATGTTTTGGTAAAATCGTGTTTATAATTTTTTAAAGAGCCATCAAGTGATAATTCAAAGTCATACAACGTCATACAAAGTCATGCCTTTCGATGTTCAAAAGTGGATCATTATAAAATTAAATGTTTACTTGTTACTTTTAGAATAATATTTGTATAGTGGCTTTCTAAAAACTTTGTTTTGATACAGTCGTTTATTATGGCGTTTATATAAAATGCTTCACGTTCTTTCCTGCAGCAGGGTAGGTAAAAGGAACCTAGCGTTAGGCTTCCTTACCTACGCCCCGTACAATTTTCAAGACATCGCGTACTATAACAATATCTATAATTCGAGCGATAAGAACAGAGTGACATGACACTATGATTTATTTTTATTGCGAGCAAAACTGTGAAACTATAGTAATTATAAATTATAACAATAATAAAATACGATACGATACCATTATTGGGTCCATTTATTAAAGTAACGTAAAATATAGCGTTTGTGCAAGTTAAATAGTCAGGAATCAGAAACGACAAAACTAATTTAAATGCTGTTTTCACAATTAAATTTTGTTAAATTTCTATTATCATTAATGTATGTTTCATTTCAATCGGTTTAAGTATTTAGTTCGACTGAATTATTGTAAAATAACCGCAATTTTATTGAATCGGTTCAAACTACTAGTTAGTTAGAAGTAGTTAGATAGTTAATAAATAATTGTATGGTTCAAGCGGGCGAAGCCGCGAGCGGGTCGCTAAAAAATTACTTTATAATTTTATATTATGTTCGATTGTATCTCGTTTATTGATTTAAAATAATTTAATTACGCCATATTAAACAAAAAAATATTTTTATTATAGATAAATATTATTTTACGATTTTATATTATTAGCTCATCCATACTCTTTATTAAAATTATAAAGCTGAAGAGTTGGTTTGATTGAACACGCTTATCTCCGGAACTACACCGAATTGAAAGTTTATTTTTGTGATGAATAATGAATTAATAGCGAAATGCTAGAATATTTTACATTATGGTATTTTTTTGACGTAACCTACTGTATCTGGGGTCCAAGGCACATCGGACACTTTAAACGGCCACCTACACTGTGATATACATACTCTTAATTATTTGTCCATGCCGTCGAAGCCGCAGGTGAAAGGTTGTTTATGGTGTGAATATGTGTGTGTTTTTTTGGCTTCTCGCTGTACGCCACACATAGTAGAGTAGGCATAGAGAATCTGGGCACCTAGTGACAAAATACTCCGTTCCCATTAAGACAAAGACGTTCCCCAAATCGGACGTAGAATGAACTAACTACCTTGACACTAGGTTCTCTCCACCTGTAGCGTTAGAGTAAAATAAAGAACTTTAAACATTAAGTACTTTTTAAAAAAAGATTCGTATTAAATTACTATAAAACATCGCATAATGGAGTGGAATAAAAGTATACATTAAATGTTATAATTGACTTTATGTGACCATTTACAGGTTTATTTGTGAGCTTAATATTTAAATACTTAACATACGAGTATATTAAAAGACCAATTTTGAGTCACTTTCAAATCAAAAATCGTAGTAAATTTTGAAATGTAGATGTTGAGTTAGTATTAAGAAAATTAAATAAACTTTTTATGTTTCGATTATTAATTGACATGTTATTAATAAGTGTAGGTTCTATTTCTGACATAAACAAATTATGCGAGGCCGTTAAGGATTCTATTCCCGTTCGGGGAGTGAAATATTCAATAATTTTATTTCCTCGTTTTGGTAACGAGGCTAAGTGCGAGAGCCTCTCACGTATGTAACCTTTAGTAAATAGAATAGGTGATAAGAACCTTAAGTTAGTGTCGTTTAAAGTCACATAACTGTAGCTAAACTCTTTATATTGCATCTGGTTGACAGAATAATAGTGGCGGAACTCAACGCCGCACTTTACCTACCAATGTGCTATAGCGTTTCTAACCTCTATACAATATATATCACGCACTAAAAAACAATAATACCTACCTACTGATCTTCAAAAAAAACTTGTCATATAAATATTCATGCCCGAATTTCGCTAAAAAGGAGTGCATACATAAATTTCGACTCGACTCCAAATAACATGTCAATTGGCAACCCAAAAAACGTTCCCATAAAAGTTTATAATCACCTCATACTTCATTGTACTTTTATATTTATTACTGAAGCAGTATATAAAATTGACTTGACTTGAGGTGTGTAATCCTTTGTTTGTTTAAGTGGCGTAATATTCAAATAATGGACTATATTGTGTTGTTTGAACCGGTTCGGGGTTCAAATACTTTTTTTTAATTATGCAAGGGTAATCGGCCGAAATGAGAGCGGGAAGGGTCCTTTATGATGTTAGATCGAGAAATGGTTGACCTTTTTTGTATTTTTGGTTAAAACTATGTTGTAACATATATGTAGTTACTAAAGTTACTATTTTAGTAATAGTCTTTCTTCTGTCCGCCACAATAATTGTTCCACTTTTAGGAATAATTATATTCATTTTGTTCGTTCGTTTTGTAGCAAGACAAAACACGGCGTTGAGATCTGGCACTTTCACTCAACATGCAATACTCGTATATCGTAGTTGTATCCAATTGTAAAAAATGGATAATGGAGTGTCTAAACTCTATGTTTCTTTTGCCTACTCTATTATATAAAAAATATAGCCCAAGTTTCGTATATAAAACCAAGACAGCGACAATGATCGTGCAAATATTTAGAAAATCAAATGTGACCGATCATGTCACTTTATATTAAAATCTTGCTATTATTAGTTCACACAATGTGTAGTCAGTCAGTCAGTTTATTTTGATCGGCGTAAGACATCCGTAACGGTTTACATTAACGATTTGATAAAATAACACTGCTATTTGTATTTTTTGTAGTTTTGTACCTTTTTAGACACGTGGTCTATGTACTTTTGATTGTTAGTTGAGCATAAAAAATAGAAAATTGTGAATTTGCAATATGTCCTTGGGAAATAACTTAAATTTAAAGTGATTCAATAAATATTGGTTATTAAATTAAATTATTGGCTTATAGATTCTAAAGTATAAGCCAATAAACCATAATATCAGTATATTAATTAAAATATTATATAATTTCTCTATTTCCACCGGCCACCTATCTGTAATATCATAATAATTTCGCTTTTCAATAACACTCACAAGCGTTTTAAGCGAAAGCGAGGATATTGGTCCACGTTTTCCCACGTACGAGTATAAAATTGAAATTACTAGGTATTAGTGTACTTAGAAGCCGATTAGTGTTACAGATATGTTCCACACTGCACTTAAGTTATTATGTGTTCATTACAAAATAACTTGTAATGTTGTGATAATAGCTCTTATATGTGATAAGCTTTTCTTTTTGTAGCCACGTACTTGCTTTTCAATAATTTTTGCGCATTTGGAGACTGTTAATAAATTCGTATTTATAGTTTACAAATTAGTTCTTGTTTCATAGTAATAATATTCAAAAATAATATTATTTAGAAGCTTTACAAAATTATTGCTATGACTCTCTGTTACACACCTTCCGCTTAGTCTTCAAGATAATTTGTGTTGAGTGACGGAACTCAACACCGTGCTTTGTCTTGTTACCAGAACGAGGAAATGTCAATAGTTCATCCCTCCAAATGAGAAACAAACTCATAACCATTGCGTTAACAATCAGATGCTGTGGTACTGCACCATGTGACAAACAAGAAAATTAAAAATTATATTTGTAGTACAGCGCCAAGTGAAACATAACTGAATACGATGCGCCTCTATTAAATCATAGCTTACCTAATTGTGATGTATTAGTGAAGTAATAATTGGTATATTTTGATATTACAAATTCTTAAATATCACTTTATGTCAATATTACATGAATGTATGTATTAAATGTAGAGGCATTAATAAATAGATTTAAATCAATTTTATTATTTATATAAATAAATAGTAATAGTAGTAGCAGAACAGATCAAGGCACTTTAATTTTGCCATAGCTACTCTAATAAATAGAAATAATAAAGATGGAATCTATATAACCATCATCTTTATTGCATGAAGCTTTTTCAATTTATCGCGCCAATCTCAATACAATGACTAAACATTTCTTTTAGGTAAACGAGACGATCGTGGATTTAATTCCCACTCAGGGTAACAAGTCCACCATAATATTTTCATTTCCTTACTGTTGTAACGCGGCAATGCGAGGCGTCGAGATCCGTCTCTCAACACACAATACCTCAAGAATTCAGCGGAAATTGGGGAACGGAAATATCTAAATGGGACGGAGTGTTTTAACACTAGATTTCCAGGTTTCATTTACTTATCCTAGTACGTTCAGGAAAAAAGCGTGAATCTAAAAACACTATATTTGAAACTACATTTTTTAGTCGATACAAAATAACAGATGAACGAAGATGCCATATAAATACAAAGCAAAATGCAGCCAAACTAAAAAATTTAAAAAATTCAAGTGTAAGAAATCATGACAATAGTGACAAAACGTTTGCCACAACAGAAGTTTACAAACAAACTTGTATAGCATGATTAATAATTTAACTGTCTCTATTTAACTGCCCCATTTTGATATAACTTTTGATATTTATCTCTTTGTTGTGGAACACAATGCTTATGCACACTATGGCGTTTTTATTGATTTAAAGGACAATATTAAAATATCGTGGCCAATGTTGCGCAGTACCTGAATATGAACACGATGGTTGCAGGATCCCTATTTTCTTTCCATTTATTTGGGAGTGAAATATTTAGATTTCCTGCTATGACAAGACAAAAGCAGAGTTGCTTCACTTAACATTCAATGTCTTGAGTTCATATGTAAAGTGGAGAGCGGAGTGTCTTGACACTGGTATATGCGACATAAAGCGTAAAGCAGAAAAAAGTATCGTACATTTAGTACAGGCGTTTACAGAATAATTAAAATTATATAGAATTTATTATTTTTAATCCTAAATGCATTCATAATATTCCAGAATACCTATTAATAATATTTTTTATTCAATAAATACGAAAAACATTTACCGTATAAATAAAAAAAAATGCTTTACGTTTGTTCTATTACTCCGTTTTCCATCTTTCGTCTAATTGAGATTTCGAGACATTGAGTATTGAGTGGTGGAACTTAACGCCGGTCTTTATCGAACAGAGGGAGTAAATTATAATAATTTAAAAATAATCATTATCTCGAGAACTGACCGAACCAAGAATAAACGCGTTTACAATTTACTATCTATTTATAGTAGCGTATTAAATAAGAAATTAGTTCATAAATATATATGGAGAGATATTCGTAGTAGTTTCCTATCGACATAAATAATGATGAATATAGAATAATATTTACTTCTATAAGTATTGGTTTCCGCTAATTTAGATCGAGAAAGTTTTTAATAATAGCAAGTGTATGGACCAATTCCACTACTTGCTCTACACAGATACTAAGGCACCTATATACTGCCTTTTGCGCAAGAGAACATTTCAAAGGTACAAATTTTATTTTGATGAACAAAACCTTAATAATAAAAATTTTAATGCCAAGTTAAAGTCCAAGCCTAAAATTGTTTAAATATTTATAATTATAAAATTAAATTGTTATTTAAAATAAATACAAATATCTTTCCCATAAAGCTTAAGAAAAAACTGTACTATAGTTTACTAATAATTTACGAAGCTTTAATCGAAAATATCCTATTTAAGCTTCCATTAGAAATCAAGATCATTAGTCACTCTAAGGATTTACGCGTCAATTGCACAAAAACAGTTGACACAAACAAATTGGTGATTCCCACATAAGAAGGTGAAAATCCTAACGCAAATACAAGATATTATCACTACATATTTAATTCATGCCATTTTGCCCTCTATTTTATTTGAAGTAGAGTCAAAAATTGCACCAAAAAAAATAAATTTAATTGAATTTCAAATCCAAAAGGGATCTACATGTGTTCAAGAAGATTAATGATACTCTTGAACTATCAAAGTAAGTACAGCTATTGTGATATCACAAAAAACAGTTCGCAAACAACAATACAATATTAAAAATTCTTATTCTGAAGCAGTAAGGTAGCAAACGTAGAGCGGTCGAACTAAAAAAGTTGACTAACGATTCTGGTTTGGGATCAAAAATTCATGGTTGTTTTTTCTTCAAATTTGGCGACTTTTATTCCTATTGAGTTTTGTCGAGCATCTGTTTAATGATAGCTGGCGTTTTGAATTGCCATTGTATGTGTTTTTGTTTGTTTATCTGTTCCCTTTATAGTGACGCCTAGGATAATTAATTAATGTGGCTTTCTCGTCTGTCGTAGGGAAGTGAATATATAACTAGCTTCCCTCATAATATTTCTATTACAAAAGTTAGGTGTTCTAATATTTAAACAGATAAAAATATTTAATATATTATTTTATTATTAGTAATTCGAAACAAAACTCTGTTATCAGTTTTCTTACCTAAGAAATGCTGCATAATCTTATCAATCTCTTATCAAATTACTCAGAAATATTCCAACCGTTTTAATGCAAGAGCTTTTCCTGCATTATATTAGAGCGATAACTTAAGCATTTCAACGATGCGAGCATTTTCGATTTCATCTAAATCATTATAATCTATATGCAAGTAAACTGCAAATGTGGTCAATCCCATGTCCCAGTTACCACGGTCCGGCTGCATCTCGTCTGGGTGAAGGTCATGCACCTTATTATCTTAAATATAAGAGGTATATTGGAGTGTGTTGAGTTATTTTCTTCTATCACCGCAACTAACGAGGAACGATGATATATTAAAAGTAAATTGAGAGGAAATAGTTCAGATTTATACCGATTTATATAAAATTAGCTGGTGATGATATACTTGCATTTTGCTCTGGTTTTAGAACTCTAAGTACCACACTTAGATCGATATTTTACGACTATGCCTTAATAACATCCGTTATTATATATATTATATTTTTATTTTTCTATAATTGAAAAAGATTTTTTTTTCAACAAATTTTATTTTTAAAAGCCTTTAATAATTTTAGTTTTGATTATTTTTTAACTTAAATATTTTTTATTTAAACATAACTCAACGCCGACGCGGCCGTTTATCTTATTGCAAGAGCAAGGAAATAAATCGATTTTTTTCTCCAGAGTGGGAAATGAACACACAAATGTCGCATTTACAGTGATACGTTTGGCCACTGCGCTACGTCAGCCCCTACTATACGTACCTCACATTAACTCAAACAA
This sequence comes from Heliconius ethilla aerotome, assembly GCA_001485985.1. Lineage (NCBI taxonomy): Eukaryota > Metazoa > Arthropoda > Insecta > Lepidoptera > Nymphalidae > Heliconius > Heliconius ethilla. The sequence continues at coordinate 13,180 of FAPJ01007201.1, read as the reverse complement.
AATTAAATCGATATCGAAAAAGAAAAAGTTACCAAACTATCCATAACGAACACAGTGTAACCATTTCTCATTTTAGACTAAATACATTATAATTAATTGGAACCATTCATTTTGAATTTGGGAAAACGATTCTAGGGAGTTTTATTCGAATATCTTTGGTACTGATTTGAATCACGATGCGATACGTAATTTATTCATTAAGTAAAACACAGGGAAGCCTACGCAAGTCATTTATTATGCCACAAAATTAATATTCATGTTCGATCGGTAACATCTGAAGGAAAGTGTTAAATAGCTGCATTTAGAACTTAAAAATCTCTCTCTTCAAGTAGTATAGAGTTTTCGATAGAGAAATTTACATAAAAAGTTTACTCCAACTGACAGCCCTTAAATACATGAAACTAGAAACTAAGACAAGTATTTCAATATTCATGATTTAATTAATACATACATTAGCTTGTCACGTGGGCTTAATGACTACAATTGTTTTTGTAGAGTCGGTCTTGTGAGTTACTATTCTATACGTGCATAAGTAAACGTTAATCAAACGGCATTCATTATAGTAATAGTAAAGTTTTGAATATTTATTAGCTCTATATCTACATATTACACACCTTGTGGATTTAATAGAGTTGGCTTAGTGATAAATCACCATATGCTTTTAATATGCAGTTTGAGGCGTTGTTTTTTATCACTTACTTATTTACACAATGAGGTAGAAAGTAGGGAACGGAGTGTCTTAACACCAGATTTCCACTGTCTACCCTGCTATGTGGTAAATAGTGTAAAGCTGCAAAGAAAGAATTTATAATCTTATTTTAAAAAAAATAAGAACTATTTTTAATATAGAACTTCATTCAAAGCTCAATAAAGCAATATAGTAAAAAAGAAATATACGAGAATTGATAAATGATATCAATTAGATACACGGTAGAGCTTGGGAACTTCGATTCGTATTTGGAGCGAACTTTTTGTCAAAAGTTTTGCGGTGATTTAATATATATAGGATATTAGATTGTGGTTTAGAATAGAACAAAAAAAATACTTTGAAGTGCGACTTAGATTTGTTATTAGAATGTTAAATAACAGTGACACAGTTATTAAAATTTTTATTGTTAATTTTAATACATTACTTTAAAATTATTTTATTTTAACATATTATTATAAATTCCATATTTTATTTATGCCCGCATAATAAACAGTACTAGATCCATTCGCACTACACCACAACCACGAATTAGTATACTCGTAACTATAAACAACAAAATTACAAGCTAAATATTTTATGTCCATAATCACAGCGGACTTAAAATATGAAACACTAGTTTTCTATTAGTTTTATCAAAAGTACTAATTTAGAACACGTTAGACCACCTAGAAACTGAATTTGACCCAACGGAGTTAGTGCTCAAGTGATAAAACGATATATACCTTATAATTTAATATAGTTTACTTTAATAGTGAAGTAGATACATACATTTATGAAAGATAATAAAAAGGAACGGAGAAATAGAATATTTTGAATTATTTCAGTTATTCACGCTGTATCCCGCAGATTGCAGGCTAGGACTGAGGGAACCTGGGAACTGAGTAGTATGATTATTTAGAAAGATCTTAAATCTGGTACTTATATATTTGTTTTTTATTTCTTATTCAGAATAAGATCTAAATATGTAAATGTACAATGATATGGGGCCCACGACTTTTGACGCAGTAGGTTGTTCAAATAACACGCCGTGACTTTTACAATGACTAATATATTTACTTAAAACACAAAACGCTCTAGTTTTCGTTGCGTCGAAACGATTATTTTACTGTTTTTCATAGAATTTACTGTCGCATAGTTTTGTATATTGTTAGAATATTTGTTGGAAATGTCAATTTAATATTTTTTATTTTAAGCTTCACATTGTATTCCGCATATGAGCAGAGAGAACTTAGTGTTAAGACATCCCATTCCTCACTTTCTGCAATATTTTCAGATATTACGTGTTGAGCGGCGGAATTCAACGCCACGCTTTATTTTGCCAGAGTGGAAAAATAGAAATAATTCGTTATGTAATGAGGAACGAACCCACAACTTCTGCGTCAGCTGATGGCCCATCATATACGACACAGTCATAAACGTATAAGCCTTAATGTATTCAAATCACTAGACTAATTCTAACAATGCTAGTTTCAATTTCGAACGAGGTTAATATACACTTAGTACCGATACATTTGTAATTTAATAAATGTAGATCCCTAAAACAATTTTAATACTAATGTTAGCACAAGGTTGTTAAATTTACATACAATATTTGTATATACGTAATAAGCCGTAGTCGTAATACAGTATACCTACATGTGATGGTTATTGACTCGAATTCAAGTAAATGCTTATATTCTTAAATATTTTATTGTTTGTGTCTTTTCCATCTCACTACGTCTCACCTAGTTTATGTTACATATATCCTGCACATATCAAGGCAGGCAGCGAGATTATAGGAACCTTACTTACCGCTGATCTCTGTTGGGTGGCGGTGATCAACGCCGCGCTTTGCTACGTTATCAGAGCGAGAATGTGAAAATAATAAATATTTCATTCACCGAATGGGAATCAAACCGGCAACTGTCGAGTTTACAGTCACACGCTTATGCCCCTGCGCTACAACGGCTCGTACAAATACGAATATAAATAAAACAAATATTACCCTACATACTGGTAGGATCTTTAAAACCAGCTCATGTTAAATTGTAAACATTTACCAGTTAGTATGGTAATAAACACAAGAATCGACGAGATATATTCTCCCTTATAGCATCACCTTGATTTGTCATCAAATTATTCGTTTTAAGGAAATTTTACCCGACTGCAGCGAAGCCTAAAGGTAGGGTACAAGTGTTAAGGCACTTCGTTCCAAATTTTTCGCTGAATTCTGGAGACATTGCGTGTTGAGTAGCAGAACTCAACGCCACGCAAAACCTCGACACCAGAGCGAAGAAAATGGAAATATTAAATAATATTTCAATTCCTCGAGTGGGAATCGAACCGGGTTTTTCCTTTTTTATATAATTCACTTATTACTGAATTTTGTAGTTCACACAAACGAAGCTGCCGGCTGCAACTAGTTAACTTAGTTAAAAAAAAAATATCAAACTCACACCACCCAATAACGTGGGTGGATATTGATCATAATATGAATAAAATAATCATAGCATTCGTATTGAAATGAAGACGCGATAACCGTTGAAGCGTTTGGCTTACTGCCTCTATACTAGGTCGTAAATTAATGAAATTACAGCTACGACACGTGTCTGGGGCCTTGTGCATATTTTAGTGAAGAAATATTATAATACAAGAAATGATACCACAACATCTGACTATAATGGTGATTGTGGGTTCGATTTTCACGCTATAATTTATTTACACTTCCTCGCTCCCTGGCAACAAGACAAAACGCAGCGTTAAGTTTCGCAATTCAATACACAATGTTTCAAAAACCGGATAGTGCGTGTGTGTCTTAACCATAGGCTCCTTGTGTTTACTCGGCTATATAGATACTGCGTGAAGTTTATTTTTTTTCTTTTTGTATCTAATGTCACATTTGTACAAATTGTGTTTTACAAAGTAGAAAAAGACGGAGAAATATATAAAAGTCAATTTCCTATTTATTCTATTTAACAATGTTAAATAGGGAGCAGGTGGCAGATACGATTTATGTTTATATTGTTTTTACGACTTGTCTTAACAGAAAGCCGTTTTAGTATTAGAATTTTCTATAATTTATAAAGGCCATAGTGGCCTAGTGGTTATGGAGGCGATTCCCATTCTATGAATGATTTTTCTAGCTTCCCTTTGTATACCACTCATGGAACGCTAGGCAAAGGAAACCTAGGAATCTTACGTTATGACACTTCGTTCCCGTTAAGATCTTTTGTTTTCGACTTTTCGCCGAATTCTGATTGTAACGGCATTCAACATGCAATATTCTAAAAATTCCGCTGAAATTTGGGAACGAAGTGTCTTGACACTAAATCTTCCTATATAAAAAGCGTAAAGTAACATTTTTTAAATATCTATAAGAATATTAAATGGTCTAACGTTCTAATAAGAAGTGTGAAGTTATTATAATATATTTTTTCCCTTTTGAGGCTAAAGGATAAATGTTTATTTTTTATTATCATTGATCTAACCTTTAACAGTAGCAATGAGTAAGACCGTTCAAGTGTTGTTTTCTAATACATTATACTAGAAGGCTACCGTATTAATTTCACTTTTTTATGAATTCTATAGACATATCTAAAACTGGTTCTTAGGTGCAAATTTGTCACTATATTATATTGTTTTATTTTAATTCAAATATGTTTCGTGTACAGATGCGTGACGAAATGTGACGTTTGTTGATTCGATTCCCATTGGGAAGATATATTTTCAATTTGCTCTTGAAATTTGGCATGCTATTACGGAGTGTAAGTGAGCAATAAAAAAGGATTTTTTGAATATGCTACAGAGACGGGAAAAATGGAATTTTCCATTTCTCTGTTAAACCTACGCGAAGTTGCGAGTAACGACTAGTCGTACTGCAACTAATATTATAAATGCAAAAGTTTATAAGGATGGATATTTTCATGGAAATCTAATTAGGCTATACATCAGAATTGTTCATACATTCTCTATAAGAAAAAAGAAATTCTCTTACAGATATATGTAAAGACATAACAATAGTTTTAAGCGAGCATAGCCGCGCTCGGGTCGCTAGTATAATATAAATGTTTATTTTTTCATTAATAACCCTGCATTATTTAATTTCACGTATATAATATGACTTCATCAATATAAAATTTTAATTTTGAATCCCTTTGAAAGTAAGTCGGCCACACCCAGAATTAATGAAAGATTCGCGATTACTTCGCGTTTCGATAATTATATTAATATCTTAGCGTTGATACAATTATGGGGTTATGTTTTAATATAATATAAAGCATGGTATACATTACAGAAGTTTTAATGATCAAAGTTTTTTTTAACATAAAGTGCTACTACACTCAGCATAGAAAAATATTTTTAGAGTACGTATTAAAATTAAAAACCGTTGTGGGACTCAAATCCACGCCTCATTGACTATAAATATGCCCATTGATTTCCACATGGGGGAATGAATTTGTGGGTTAAATTGATAAATTATATTCTTTGCATGTTCTCCATACAAGGTGATGTTGGCGAAGTGATTCGCGCTCAACTTAAACAAATTAATAATTAATAGTCAAATAATAATAATTTAAATAATAATTAAAACATTCTAACATATACCGTCAATCTATATTACTTATGTATGTTACATATAAAACTCTCCCGTTACTCAGCGACAAATAGTGCAAAGACGCAACTTGCAACTGCACCCACACTCCCTTAGATGCAATATCGCATAGGGAAGTGTCAGAGAGCACTAAAAGAGTATTTCCCTTAATTCCTAGGAAAATGGAAGTAAAAAAAAATTATCCTATTTTACAGCCTCACAAATGAAGTAACTATAACAAGTATTGAAATAACATACAATTATATACAATAATTTTTCAATTGGATTCAATTTAGTTACCTGTAATATATGAATTATCTCCATTTCATATTAATACCGCAGCTAGATTATATAACTGTTTGCTCGTAAAATAGTGGGATTGAGAGGTTTATAATTATTTTCACATTGCATACTAAACACCTTGTGATCATAACTCGGGGCTAAGTTCTTATAGGTATTGATCATTTATAATTTGTACCTACATATAGTTATTATTCTAAAGCCGTCGTGGTGTAGAGGCTGGCTGTAAACATGAGGGTTATGGGTTCAACTTCCCTCGGGGGAATTAATTAATTGGATATATACCTACTTACGTTTATTTGCTTATTAGAAAACATAGCATAATGGGTAAGTAGCCTGAGAAAATTAAAGATTTATAGTTCAATCTTGTAAAAATATATATTTTTCTGCATTTTGTCACAAATACGGAGAACTGGCCATAGTCTACGTGGGCAAAGCCGCGGGCGAAACATTAGTAATATACTATTAATATTACATATAAGTAATATTAAGCAAAGGTCACCCATGTCAATGAACCTGATATAATTTACCTGTTTCCCGAATCGATTTCTCGGGTAATTGTTTTTTTTTTATTCGCACAAAGGTGTCGATGTAATAAGATATATCGGTCCGTTACTTGCAGAATGTTGGTGGCCAAATCGATTTTTTTTAATATGATACGATGAATCGATGGTTTATATTGAATACATTGACTAACGTGTAAGTTATTTTTCGACCTAATTTTGGTTTGGTGTAGTCAAAAATGTCTAATATTGTATTTTACATTTAAAACTCGGCGTTACTAGGTGGGTGACTGAAAACGCATATGCATACAGACGGAACTATAAATAATATAGGTAAGGGTAAAGAGTGTAGGGGGGAGCACTATGATGGAAATTCTCGAAATTAAAATCCATGCATACAAAAGGGAGCAACGACTATTTTTTAACTTCATGTTTTGGAACCTGGGACCCTAGTGTTCCCCAATAAAATTAAGCCCCCAATAATACTACTACTAACTAATTTGATTGTAGCAAGAGCTCTGCCATTGAATTTTTCTTATGGAATGTCGAGAATCAAAGCGGTGACAATTAAAAAGAAAATGTAAAAAAAAACTTAATAAATTTTAAAGCCATCGTAGCGAGCTTTCTGGCTGTAAATACGATGGTTGGGGAATTGTGTGGGGGGATGCATAACTTTCATGTATTCTCACTGGCAAGACGAAGCGTGGCGTTGAACTCGCGATTTAACACACAATGTCTTGAAATGAGCTGTTGAAGGAATGTCTTAAAACTAAGATTTCTATATATAAGTTGCAATATACGATAAAAAACATCCGAGTAAAATCGTGTCCAAAATAATTTCCAAAAAAATTTGGCGGAAACTGCCTACCCTGTTGCGTGCGGGATACAGCATGAAGCAGATTTAATTTTAATTTAGATTTTTTACGAAACACCGTGGAAATATACTCGTAGTAAAAATTATTTGCATTTTAATACAAAATACTTAATGATGATGATTTATAATAATCACAAGTCGTCCGTTAATTGGACTTTACTTTGATTATTTTGACATTGTTTTGTCCTTATCTTTATAATTTGTATAAGAATCTTTGAAAATATTATTTGCATGTATAAAAAAAACTGATTATGATTGTAAAGAATTTAAAACGTGTATTCTTGTATACATTTATTTGTGTATTTAAAATGGCATCACAAGATCGATCTCAGAGTCGAGAGCGGTTTATGAATACGAACCTTAAAGACAATGCTACGTGGCGGAACTCAACGCTGCGCTTTTGTGTGTGCGCAATTAAAACAATGCGTTCACAACCTGACACTGTCTTCTGAGATGGCTTTTATCACTTTAATATTATAGAAGCTAATTTCTAACAATATAATCTACACAGAAAAAGGAAAATTATATTATAATTCTAATAAGAAAATTCATAATATTTTATTATTTTCCTATAAGAATATTACCAGTCTTGGTAGAATTTTCGAGACTATCCTAACGTCCCGCTTTCTTTTCTTATTCTGATAATAAAAGCCCTCAGCACGCAAATGTAAATAACGCTTTCCCCCGAAAGGGAATCGAAGTCACAGCTGCCCCATTCACATACGATCAACTATATTTAATAGTATTCTATAATTTAGTTTGACATTACAAAATAAGTATATACCAAGGTGGCGAAAGCACATATTTATATCTCAAAATGATATACAATCGGAACCCCCGAGGCAAAAATTAGAATCAATGAATCGGTATGATTTAAACACTAATTGACAGCTCCAATAATTAATTATAATTGCTAAATGAATCAGCTATTTTTTTATTATAATATTGCATTATATAACTTTTATATTTATAAAAAACATAATTTTGCATTTACTGAGCTTTTAAATTGATTTATTTATTTATTTTTAATTAGAAAGGTGTGTTATATAAATAAAAAATAAATATAGTCTCCTCGGCGTAGGACGCTGTAACTATTAACGCGACCGCTGTGGATTCAACTTCCACTCGAAACAATAAATTATATTCATTAGAGAAGTATTAAGACACTGGTAACACTTTGTTTTCCTCTCCTATTTTGGGGAAAAATCGTAAAGAAAACAATCTCAATTTTTCTTTCTTTCATCCTTCACAAAAGATTCCACATAAGTAAAAACAATACAAAAAATTATACAACTCATACGAAAGTAGCTCAAAATATTCAATTTGGACTAATTACTGCCCGCGAGGCGCGAGGGTGGTGGACGCGCCCGTACGCACGTCCCGTCCCGGTCGCCAGAACAATCATTAATCAAAACTCCAAAGCTTTAATAAAAACCGCTTCGAAATTAATAAGTAAAAGTAGCTTGGTGTTCGTTTGGTAATAACGTTTTTAGTTGTTTTCGCTTATTTTGTTATTTTTTTGTATATACATACGAGTATATATTTCATTTCGTTTTCTCCGTACATTTTTGTTGGACTCTCCTTTGACTATCGTGTATGGAAGAACTTTTTCAATAATCTATACAATGAGAGCTTTCGACCTTCTAATAAAGGTACTTTTTAACAGCTTCACGCAAATGTTAAAACACTCTTACTTCCTACTTTTCAGCTAATAATAAAAAAAATATTTCCCTGAGTGGGAATTGAACCTACAACTGTCGTCTTTACAGTCAGATGCTGTGCCGCTGCAATAATAATATTAATTTAAATGTAATACATGACTATTTAAGTATATTGACTTTACTACTCACGTTCATTTCGTATTTGTGTTTAACTAACTTACAAAATCTTAAAAATTCCCACATTTCATATTCAAACCACGAATTGAAAGCTCAAGTAATTAACGTATTTCGGATCATTAACTCTACAAAGTTTCGTCGTTAGTGAAATTATTCGGTGGAGATGAAATCTCTAACTTTGTTCGTTTTTTATATATATTTCTCTCTTTCTCTCTCTATTTATATAAATATTTAGGAGGTTGTCGTGGCGCAGGACATAAGCTCTTGACTGTAAGCGCGACGGTTTTGAGTTCGAATCCTACTTAGGGTAGTGAATATTTAATATTTTCATTTCCTCGCTCTGATAACAAGGCAAATCACGAAGTTGAATTCTTTTACTCAACACATAATGCCTCAAATGGTGGTGAGTGGGGAAAAGAGTGTCTTAACATTAGTTTCACTCTGCCTGCTCTCCTATATAAGGGATAAGCGTGATAAAAATGGTCTTATAACAGAGTGATACATCACTAAGTAGTCAGTAAAAACATCGATTAACAGATTTCTATTCGACATTATATATGACCACCCACACTTGTACTAAAACAACAGAAACGACAAATTAATATGCATTTCGCATACACTTATTTGCGTACGGAATACACCTACATATGTCAAATATTAGAGCCATAGTTAATGAAGGCAAAATTCTTAAAATTTTCTATTTGCATATCCATAGATATATTTGAAGAGGTAAAAACTCTCTTATCGTAAAGGAATAGAGCTAAAAATTGAGTGAAAATTGTAGATTTTAGTTAAAACTGGTGCATATAATATGTGGACAGTACAATGCTCTTTTAAGATGTACAACCACTTATACTGTGTGATGGAAATTAAAGAAATAGGTATATATTAAAAAGTAAATGTAATAGTTGTTATAAGTGACGATTCGTGGGTTCAATTCTTTAATAATAAAATCATCCTCGAAATATAGATGCTATCTAGATCTGATTAGACAAAAAAAAATGTTTAGAATTGAAGAACACCTACATTCTAATCAATACTTCAATCCTTATTAAACTTGTCCAGAAGTCGACAAACCTTTTTTTTGTATAGTTTAAAACAAAGTCATCTCAAATCATCAAGTCATTGCAAGATAACTAGCGATTCTTAACGCCGTAATTTGTCTACTAAGATAAAGATAAAATCTATATTTATATTTCAAAAACAACCTTCTTCTTAAATATTTTAACTTATGAATCATCATCTACAGTCCGTAGATATCCATATTTTTGATCCATATTTTTTTTGCCTAAAATATTTATTATATTTCAATTCAAGCATCGATTTCAAAGTTTTAAGGTAAAATCTTCAAAAATCCTAAAAATATCCATACCGTTATATGTACACTAACAAATGCTACACATTTTACAGTCACGTAAAAATATTTTCCGCTTCTCGCTCCAAATGCCTTTGTCTTTTGAAACAGTAACGTAAACTATTATTGCTTTAGTCAAAATAGTAACAAATAGACCGTTAAAATCCAAAACAATGATGTATGGAAAATTTATTGAGTTATAATGAAATAACTTAACTGTATCTTGTAGTGTATTTATATTATGTTTTACACATATAATAAGCAAAGGTATTTAGTTTCACACCTCTTCCCGTACACTGAAGGGTAAGCAGAAGAAACCTGGGAACCTAGTGTTAAGACACTTCGTTTTCCACTATAACATTTCTTTTTCTCATTTTCCGTTTCACTTTTCAATATAAATATACTAATGTCGTAAAAAACTGAGTTTGAAAGTTTTGTTTGGTTGGATGCGCTTATCTCAGGAACTACTGGTTAGAAAGGAAAAAATATTTTTTTATTGAATGTGTCATACACAACTCTCAGCTATTTCCAAGTGAAGCCACAACTAATAACTAGTACATAAATAATGTCAAATACCATTAAAAAACATAATCAATTTAATATTTATTGTTTATTAACTATTTGTTCATTAAGAAGTTTAATTTAAACTAATGAATACATGGTGTTTGCAATTAATGCGTTTATTGTTTATGCGGTGCTATTAATGTTCGAGTCGCAACTTATGCATCCGCCCTGTATTGAAATGAAGTAATATTGAATTTAGCTAGCTATATATATATATATATATATATATATTGTTAGATTTATTTTATTTAGTAGGATTTAGGTGTCATTAGATTTTATTAACGCAACGGTTTTGGGTTCGAAGCCAAGGTAACAAGAAGGTAATGTGTCAAAAATTTTGCGGTGCCCGGGGTAAGGTCTTAAATCTAGGTTCCTTCTGCTATATGTGGATTTATAAATGGAAATCATTCTTTTTTTAAAGCTTCCCGCTGTATCTCGCATATAGCAGGGTAGGCAGAGGGAACATAATGTTAATACAAGCCGTTCTCATTTCATTCGCCACTTTTCGCTGAAGCGAAGCGTTGAGTGGCGAAACTCAACGCCGCGTTTTGCCTTGATACCAGAGGGAAGAAATCAAAGTATTATATATTTCATTCCCTCAAGTAGGAGTCTAACCCACAATCTGCCGGTTACAGTCACACGCTTCTACCCCTACGCCACGAGAGCCTTAAATATTAAAACATCATTTTTTTTTATTTATAACTTAATATACATCATGTAGAGTATGAAATTAAATCCAAGATGGAATACTTTAGAAGAATAACAAAAGGTAGCCAATCAATCAAAGTATTTGAATATTTATGAGTTAATTTGTAACATATTGGCAATATATATAACCAAAAAAACATTTGTAACTGACAGGAGGCTAAAAGCGAGTTAAAATTAACTGCGACTATACGCAGGTGGTTAAATGAATGCTGAACGAATAATACCTTTTCACGTCTCCTTCATTATATTCTTTTTTTTAGTTATTATAATATATTTTTATTATGCTATAATTTTCGTATAATGGTATGGATTTATATTTCTTACTTAACAATTCAGTTATTTTTTCATCCAAACAAAAATAAAACTATGACCAAAGGAAAGATCTTTGTCTTAAATCGTAAAAAATATTTAATAGAAAAGACTAATTAGCATTCCGACAGTTGCAGGGAGAAGCAGAGCGTAACTTGCCAATAGATTAAAACCTCCAACTAAATTCAAAATTATGATATTTTTTATCTATAAACTTTATATCTAGTCCGGACAGGGAGGTGACCTTCTTCCAGGATCATCTTTACTGTCGTCTCAAATGTCAACCACAGTATCCCTACATCTCTTACCACTTAATCTTGCTTCATAAATATTGATTTTATATTAGATTCCAATTTGCTACCCAAATAAAGAATACAGTAACCCCCACTGTGCCAAATATTTCCATACACCAAACCGTTTAAAACATCTTATTAGTATACAGAAAATAAACAAAACGAATCGCATTTTAATCTCGCCCCAAGAGTAATTGAATTTCTTTAAAATCGTGTAATATATATAATTACGTACTGATACCTTTCCTCAGACGTCGTCGAGCTGTCAGCACTTTCTTCCAGCCAGTTGTCAGTTTGGATACAAGGTAAATCAAATATATGGTTAAAATTGACTTTTAAAGTAATTTCATGGTTTCTTTTTAGGTTAAAACTTTCATGTTTTACTTGAGACATGTCTAATATTACTCATTATCGAAATGTTTTTGTTTTGAACTCGCCTCTATTAGCTACCGAGTGTCTACCCAAACCAATAGATGAATTGATAAATAAAATTACATAGATGTAGCGATCTATAGAATATAAAAAAATAACCTTCAATCTTTAAAGAATTCTATCACTGAATTATTACAAATAACCTTATCCCTCGCGTGGGCGGTTCTATAATTTTGAATATGATTATTCCAGCTAAAGTAAAATGTCATTTTAAATTGCCACTAGTTAGCTATAGTTGTTTTGTAAGTGATGCGTCACAAAAACTTTAACAATTACTAAGGTATAATACGTCGACTAATATATCATGTTCGAATAATTGAAACGTGTCGTCATATGCAATATGCACTTTTTTATATGCATTTTGTATGCACATATCAGTCAACGTCAAATATTTGAGATTCTAATAAGGGTTTAGTAAAAAACAAGTGTCAAAATTTACTTGGAGCTTAAATTACTAAAATGTATTAAAGGATACGAGTATGTGATGTTATTATGTATTCGTCGGGAATTTAGTTTTTCCTGTTCTCTAAATTAAAATTTCAAGTAAGTTTAAAATCCAATGCATGGAGACAATAAAATCTTTTATTTTCGCGATTATTATTACTTTAGAGTTTTCCTGTGGCAGGGGCACAAAGTGTGACTGTAAACATGACTAGTTGTGGGTTCGATCCCCACTCGAGGAAATTAATTTATTAAAATTTTTATTTCTATTTCTATTATCTAGTG
>FAPJ01007171.1:0-15017 GCA_001485985.1 Heliconius ethilla aerotome | reverse complement strand
TCTTTTTGTAAGGGAGCTGCTTTTAAGAATTATTGTTCTGTTACATATTTATAAACTAAAATTACCATTTAACTTTTAAGGACAATTAATTTAAGATTTAAGGACAATTATAAAGTTTGTGATGTAAATTTAACTCAAAACTAATTGACATTTCTGAGTGCGACTGTAAATCTAAAGATTGTTTATAATAGCATCACCATAAAAACGAGCTTAAGACATTTTTTGTCTCATACTTTTTCAATAAGTAAAAAACACATTAAGAAGTCAATGGCAAAATAATTTTATGTGAAACCAGTTGGTCTAATAACTATATATATTATACATATATAATGTCTGTATGGACGTATGTATATACAATTCTATGTACCTGACAAAGTTCCTTAACCTGTAACGGTATACGAAAGCCGAAGTCAACGCGAGCCGCTGTTGGTAAACAAATTTAAATGTCTTTAATAATACCAACATATTTTTATTGCTCAAATATATTTATTTGGTCTTTTTATTCTTTATGTAGTAAAACAGCGTCTGATTGTAAAGGTAATAGTCGTGGGTTCGATTCTTACTTATGTAAGTGATTATGATTAAATTATTTTCATTGGCTCTGATAAACGAAGTGGCGTTAAATTCTGCCATTTAACACCTAAAGTCATAATACTAGGATCCCTCTGTCTGCCCTGGTATATGCGTGATACAGCGTGAAGCTGCTTTTAGTTTTTTTTACAGATATTGAAATACGTGCTCTATCGACTTGCTGACTACGTAGTTTATTTATTATACTTATCAGAACGAGATATGTTTTGGTGAACCATATTAAATAAATGTTAAGTGACACTCGACAACTTACCACGCAAATATCAACGCATGGGTAGCGAACCCATGACCTCTAGCTTATCAGTTAGTCACCGATTATGAAGTCAAATGACTTTAGAAGCTTTGAAAGAAATAATTTATATCTTCGCATCTATATCAACATTATGGCAGTAGTCAAGTGCGATTAGCTCGATTGAAGAAGAAGTAAAAAGAAGAAGATTGAAGAAGTTTGTTTGCCACACGGGACGCAATTTCTCAAATCCAGACACAGAGTGGAGAACAGATTGTCGACAGTAGATTTTTTCTACGCATCTAAGCTATGCTAGAAAAGAGCATGAAGCATATTTATATATACCTACTATATTGATGATTCCTTAGTCTAAATATACCGGTATTAAGTTCCGCCTAATTAGCATACAAATCTTTAGAAAAATATCATATAAAAAATATTAAACGAACATTTTCCACAAGTAAAACTAGGTCGCAGTAATAGCTTTCCGGTATGCAATTTTCCTACGTCTCAACTCTTATCCGATAAGCTTAAATCCTTATCAAGGCACGGGCGGTCGTTCACCGGAACGTTGCATTATTTATTGTGTGCACAGATTTTTGCATATTTTTGTAAAAGACGTACAAATATTTTATATCTGTGTTTTTAAAACCACAGATTTAAAATAATTTCATTGCGTTTAGAATATAATAGGGAAACAAAATAAAAATATATAAAAATAATTCTGTGATTCGCTGCACGGCTATGGAGCATTTCACTGTCAACGTTATGAATGCGAGTCGCTCTGGTAACAAGAGAGCGGTTCCACCACACAACAAGCCATCTCTCGAAAATTTAACGATATGTGGGAAACAGTGTCTTAACACTAGGCTTCTTCTTTTCACCAAAAATGTGTAAAACTACAGTAAAAGAAATTAAAAAAGCAAGCTACAGAAACCATCTGTCAGCTCGTCTTCATATCAAAGTCAAAATCACACAACCACCTTGGCATTTCGAAACGGCACATTCAATTTATTTGTACGGCGAATAAAAAAGCTTTTCATTGCTTTCTTTATATGGAATGACACGAGAGTTATCAGTCAACGCGAGTAATGTATAGAGAGCTATCAAATGAAACAAAATGAATGACAGCGCTACTACATTATACCGGACATTACAATAAAACCATTTATTGAAATACTGTTCATGCAATTTTCAATCTTTCCGACTGAATATAAAGGTTAATTTAGATTGAAATTGGATGAAGTGTATTCTATTCTTTTTTAAGGTACGTGTAATTAGGATTTTTTTTATTTTAATTTTCAATTCACAGTAGTGTAAACCGGCTTCATAAAAACACGTTTACACAAACAGCAACAAGGAAAGGCATATGTATAAAATATTGTTTCTTCTTTTAATTCTTTTTATCTAAAAATATAATATTTTTTTATAATACGCAGTATAATATTGATGTTTTTTGTGGCAGAAGCCAATTTGGTATTCTATCTAAATATATAGGAGATTTATTTTAAGCAAAATATGTAACTTTAAATCTTTTGTAGCGTTTATTTAAATTTGCTTACATTTTTGTAGTTTGTAATATAAAAAAAACGTACCATAAAATTATTTAATTTAATAAGCACGAAAAAAAGACCATGACTTATTTATTTAAATTTAGAATTAAATTACGAATCTTTACGCTGTGCAACATTTGCCAAAAACGTGTTTGGAAAAAAAAATAAAAGTCAAATTGAAGGGTCAATCCTCTTTAACCCAAACGGAGGTGCGCCATTACGGATGTGTCAAAAGACCATTGCATCCTTTGCCGTTTCATTTGATTTCTTTTTTAAACTTTATACCTGTTTTATATTTCTTATTTCAGATAGGTATAGAGAATCGGGTGTATAGACACTCCGTTCTAAACTTTTTACCGGTCAAAAAATCTAGTGAGTGGGGATTCAAGCCTCAATCATACTGTGCTCAATAAAACAATTATCATTTTGTATAATGTCGTCAGACGATGCTAATATAAAGCTTGTATACATGATCCCTACGACAATTCAACTTTTTTTTATTAAATTTTACCTAATATACTAAAAATGTACTGTTATTTTTCTATAAATAAATGCATTATATATAAAATATTTAAATGTTGATACCCTAATTATAAATAAACGATTAAATACAAGAAAGAAATCAAATAAAAAACAATATTCTTTGAAGTGTACAAATTACTAAGTAAGTCATAAAATTAACTTAGCTATTGTTATTAAATAAGCCAAAGCTCTTAAATAACAATTACTGAGGTAAAGTAAAATTTAACTATTATTATTACAAAACTACCTCGCCCATAAAAAGAGGAGATCAGCGAACCAGGACTATCCACGGTATTTTATCTAAGTCGTGATCTTTCGTACTCAAACGCATCGGTTCCCAAAGTTTTTAAAAAAAATGTTTTAAGAAAAATACTGCAACGCCATTCTAGTTTGAAATTGAAATACTGTTTGAAAGTCTTTTTATTTAATCATTTGTTATATTTGGGTAAAAATGTGAAACAAGATTAAATGATTTTTACACGATTGGTAATTGTAGTTAGGTTCCTTTAGTTTCATTTTAAAAAAACAAATCAAAATTACACGGAGGACTTTATAAAATAAAAGAAATAGTGAAAATTACCTTAAGAGCATTTAAATTTTATGGCTTATAATGATATTGGTCACTTATTTTTATTATTACTGTCGGTTAAATACATCAAGAATTCTCTTTTAACGTATAAAACATGAATATTATATTCTTCTTCTTGTGTTCTTCTTTCTTCAACTTGTCATAAAATTAGTGATTATATTTCTTTAAAATCACTTTTAGATTGAAAGTTTGATTGGAATTTCTAAATCAAGAACTGCATGACATACATTTCCACCTCACTTTGTTTGAATAATAATTGCACCTATTTAATAAAATGAAAAAGGTACAAATAAAAAGACTTTTAATAAAATAGTTTGAGAGTCCAAGACCTCCCATGAAATATTACTCCCATAGGCCGCGATCCCCCCGTCACGGATGTTGGTATTGGTTCCGCATCGCGTACTATGGGAATTTTAATGGAATATCATGGAGACTTGTCTGTTTCGTTGCTATACTTTAGATGAGCTTGAAAGCAAGAGTCTATATAACCAGAGAGTTATTATATAACCAGGTTTTATCTAAGGCCTCGCTCGTATAGTAAAATGTAAAAAAATGTATATATGTATATGTATGTATAAAAGATATATATTTTTATATTTAGTTAGTTCTGAGTATATTAATTTTTCAAATTGTTTTACTTACAAACTACTTATCAGAGATATTTACATATATTATTTTATATACAAATATTTTTTTATAAATTCTAACTTTTAAAACCATTTGAACATTAAAAACAAATTTCAAATAAGTTTATTTAATTAATCACCGTCTTCAGTTAACTAAAAATAAAACTTGAACGAGGAAACAATGGAACAATATAAGGAAGCTCAGCTCCGTCTGTTGGCTGTCCGTCTGTCTGTACGCTATACAGTTTATTGGGGTGAGGTTACTGACATATTTAGTTAGCTATTGTGTAGAGATGAAATGTTTTATGTTGAGGAATATAGTTATTTTTTTGTGTGTAAGATTATGTTTTAAACGAGACTTTTCTCGTTTAGTTAACTACTTAAATATACAGTAAACTAATAGTTTTTTTTTAAATGACTGTGGATCTGCTTTTACCCAATCCCGAAGATATAAAAATAAATAATAATTTATTCCATCGAGTGTGGATCAAACTCACAACCGCCGCGTTACAGCCACACGATTGTGCCCCTACTACGCTACAACGGCCATCAAAAATTTTCTTCCTAGAAAATTACCTTATTATCTGCAGAAATATTTACATATAAATGAAACAAGAACTCCTATAGTTCTTTTGAGTAGAAATCGAACTAACTACTAACCAATTCAGCTAGACACATTTCTTAAAGCTTTATATTAATATTATTTTAAAAAGCTCCCTAGGTAACTTCAGTGACGAATATTTATGTGGGAAAAAAAATATTTTTGCATAAGAACTAGTCAGTATTTGTTGAGTTGAATATTAAATAGTATTTGTCCTTGAATTCGCTTTACACTAGCAAACCTGTCAAATATAGGTACAACGTGTTAATATAGAAGTGCAGTCTAGTAATATTTTTTTTATAAGTTTAAAAATAGTTTAATTGTTAAGATTCTTAGCCTATCCAGAATATAGCAAGGTAGGTAAAGGAAACCTAGTGTTAAGACACTCCATTCCCCACATTTCGCCAAATTTTCAATACATTGCGTGTTGAGGCAATGAATAAATTCTTTCTTTCGAATAGAAATCGAACCCACAAACATTGCGTTTCCACTAATTTAGTAATTATTATTTCGGGCGTCTTCTAGAAATCGTTAAAGTACAATTACGTCAGGCCGTGGATACCTACATAATGATGACTGACCAGTGTGTGACCGCACCTCGATCGTTCACCGTCCTACAATGACTCATGTACAGGATTGAACCTGTACCTCTGAATCATACGTTTTTGTGAATGCATAATCTAATTGTAAGATGGACAGAAAAACAATTTGTTTTTAAGATATAGGAAAAAAATAGAATTAACTTCACACTTCATAGTAACACAGATAAGCTCTACTAATATTACAAAGAACTACCGGTTGGAATACTAATATTTTGATGATGGATACTCCAATTGTCAAGGAAGATTATAAACTAAATGATATGATGTTAATTTCATATAACGCCAAAGATAATTCTCTCTCCCATTTCGAAAGTGTCGTTAAATTTGACCCTACAGGCGAAGTCGCAAGCGAAAGCTAGTATAATATAAAACCTGTTGCTGACACAATAAAGTAAACAAATCCGATATCGCAAACTTTTTATCACTATCAAGAGCTTTCCATGGTAACATTTGAAGATTATTTTGACATATTTTAATCAGTAATCATTTTCAGCGAGGCGCGTCGCCACACCCGTGTTTACAATACACTATCGGAACCTAACCTTATATTATTATCAATTTAAATATTGTCACCATTTCAACAATACCTATTCATAATTCTTTTTTATATATTAGTTTATAATTTTTCACCTAAACTTATTTTAAGGTTAAATTAGTAATAATTGTATTTCTTTTTAAGTAAATATTTGTTCGATTCGTAGACTCAGATAGAAGATTTCTTTTATTTAACTATTCCCCTGTTCCGTCTGCCTATCCTGGGCTGTGTGCGAAATACAGCGTGAAGATGATTTATATTTAATTAATGTTTTACAAAAGCTTTAAAAAACCATGGTAACCCTACCGCTAGTCGTCTCGTTGTCTAGATTCCATCGGTATGTAGGTTATATAAACACGAACACGACGATATCCTTTAACTGTGCCAGTTTTGATACGAATGTATGCATTGAATAGTTTATGGTAGAATTTTTCCATAACATTTGATTTTTATTTGCGATATGGTGGTTACATATTAAAGAAATGAACTAATGTATATATAATATGCTATGGTATTTTCTTTAGCTCCACAATGTGTTTCTATATAGCAGGGCAACTAGTGTTAAGACACTACGGAAGGGGGAACCTAGTATTAGGACACTCCGTTCTCCACGTTTCACCCAATGTTACACGAACTCGACTCTGGACTCTCTGGTATACGAATCACAGCATTGAATTATAGCACTCAAAACGCAATGTCTCGAAAAGTTCACGGAAAGTGGGGAACTGAGTGAGCGCTACGTCTCCTCCTCCAAAGGTAGGGTTAATTTCCCCCTCTTTTTTTATTATTATAATGGCCTAACATAAATTATATTTTTCCATTATTTCAATAAAAAACCTCGGTATAGGGGAAGATGATATAAGAGACAGGTTATAAGATTTTCAATTACCTGCAATAGACTTTTTATAACCACCTAAGCTGGAGCTAGTATTATAATTGATTTTAATAAAAAATACTACATAATTGAATATTAAAATTAGCATAAAATTGAACGGAGTTAAAGCAAAGTTATATTTTTATTGTTTAAGTTTTATATGCTGTTATTATAATAATTAGTTTTTAATTCTATACGAAGCCAGTCATCAAAGTCAGGCTCAAAGTGTGACTGAAAACGCGAGTGGTTGTGGGCTCGATTCCTATTCGTAGAAATGAAATATTAATTTTTAATTTATTCTAATACATTTTTAGCTTCATGCACGATACACTAAGAAAGCTGAGTAAACGAAGGGAAGGGAAAGGGAGGGAGGGGAGGTAAACAATCATTATTACGGCATAAATTTAAAACTAGTACCATAAACTATCTGACTGTCTCCAACTGGGTAGCTAGTGGTATTACTTAACGGGGTAAGCCGAGAGAATTTAGTGTCACGACACTCTGATCTATGCATTCCGACCGATTTCGAGACATTGCATATTGAATAGAGGACTCAACGCTCATGTCTAACTGCATCGTGTTTGGTATCAATCATTTAATAAAAAAACTTATATTAAATTACGATCAAAAATATCGATCCCAAGCTCTTCAGCCTGATAATAAACGTGCTCCCACTATAGTAGTGTTGGTCGTTTTTTTTTATATAATAATCTCGAACGTGCGTACCAAGTAAGTACTCACATAGTAAATTATAGGGAACCTGAACATATCAGCTACTACAAGCAACTAACTATAAGTTGACAAGATTGAAAATAAATTGAATTGCTCTAAGCAAATGGGTAAGCTTTGAAAAAGTTTTGGGTAATTTTAAGCTTTGTCTTATTTTTTGACTAAATTTAATCAATAAAGAGGTTTGCATAGATGTTAAGAACGAAAGATAATTATTGAATAATTCAACTTCTATTTGTGTACTTAGAAAATGGATCGCCAGTTGTGGCGGCAACGTGGCAGGTTGTGTTAAATTTTCATTTGAAAAGTAGACAACGAAGGTGTCCTAATGACAACGCAGTTTTTAACATTAAGTTTTAAGGTTGAGTGAACTTGGGAAAGGAAAAGCTCCACAAATGTAAAGTAAATATAAATTAGTTTTTTATTTACACATCGTTTTTTGTGATAATTATAGTACACCTACTCCATGAGATCATAGCAAGTAATATTTTAAATATTATCTACAAATATTTTCCTCATATCAACTCAGTTCATAAGACATAACTAACTTAGAAATGTAATAATAACTAAAAAAACTGAAGCAATAATAACAAATAGTATGGATAGTAATATAAGAATGTTATTTTATATCACGTAATTGCCTCACGAGATTCCAACGCGCGACCGTCGTGCGTAATCGACAGTGGCTATTAGATACGCACTGAGCTGTAAAAGGTTTTTTTTTAACTTTACTCATCCGGTGTTTTTTATGGGATATGCCCTATAGGACGAGGTGTTTGCCTATTTTAAACTATTTCCGAAATATTACGTAAATTCATATTATTTTATGTATGAAACTATATTCTCCCAATCCCTCTATAATTGAATAAACTAAAAAATAGTTTTGAAAATTAACTGTATCTATTTTGATCGAATTTGGACTTTTTCCTAAGTTGCAACATCTTACATTTAAATCAAAAAGGATTTTATTAGAATAAAAATTTATGAATAAACATTTTCATACGAAATTTAGCACACGTGCTTAGAAGACTAAATATATATATCATCATACTAAAATATGGTCCAGTACCAATATCACAGACATACATGTAAAACCGATACCCTTTTTTTTAAAGTCGGTTAATAAAACCCTATAATATAAAAGAAGCTAGTTTAAAACACGAATCCACGTGCTCAGATGGCTAAGCTATACCAAGCCGAGCTGAGATACATGCCGCATTCGTCTCGCGCGGTCCTCGACCTCGCAGTCGCTGCACGCTCTTACAACCAGAATAGAATATTATATAACTTCTATGCACCGGGATGAAGCCAGATTTTAGACTATATGTATATTACTTGGATATGTCTGGAAAATATCAAAGATTTCTCTTTTTGGTTTATAAATTATTGTTTTGTTGTATTGGAGTATAGATAAATAGCTTTTGAATGAATTTCATAACATCTGTGCACCGGGATGAAGCGAGGTTTTAGTCTGTGCGTACTGACTTTGTCGGGAAAATATGAAAAATACCTATTTCTTGGTTTTCTAATATAATGTTTAATATTTAGAATTATTTATAATCTTTTTTCGTATATTTCATATACTTGTTTAATATATTAGTGATTTATATAGTCAACACAAACAAAGTTGCAGGCGACGACTAGTATAAATATAAATTATAATAAACTTTACGTCGATATAAATCAAATTCCTCCCAAAAAACATTACAATAAAAAAATGTTATTATCTTGAAGGCACGTGGTACCAATTATACATATATATTTTAAAAAACAAATGTAAATCGATAAATCAGTTCGTTCACCGAGGTCGTAACTAACGAATCTATGGTCTCATAATGCTGTACGCTATAAGTTATGGGGTTTTTTATAACATCTATAGGTAGTTGATGTTTGTTAGCTTTACCTATCCCACATAGAACAGGGAAAATAGAGGGACTCTAGTTTTGAGATATTCCTCTTTCCGCTTATACTCGTAGACTTTGCTTGTAGATTTGTGGAACTCAACGCCGCATTATGTCTTGTTAGCATTGTAAGAAAATGAAATCCTTATTCCTTGCAGTAGAAATCGAACCCACAAACGGTCCTAGTAACGGTCTAATACTTGTACTAATACTGAATCACGAATGCTGTTAAGGAAGAGCTTTTTTTAGATTCACTTCACACGTTTTTGAGATATTGCGTGTTGGATGGTGTTACAGGGAAAATTAATCACCGATGCTATCTAAATTTAAGAGTTTGTTTGGTCGAACACGCTCAACTCAGAAACTATAAAAAAAAAATTGAACCTGGAAAGTTTATTTATGTCCTCCTAGCTAAGCTGCCTGTAAAAGCTGTTATACATAATATATACATACCCACGAGCGAGAATCGAACCTAGAATCATCGCTGTGCCAGGATAGATTTAAAATATTCTTAGATGTATGAAGTTGTAATAAATGAGACACGATATTAGAAGTAACAAAAAACGCAATGGTGTACTAATGACGTAAGGGATCGTCGACCTTTCACTGAGTATCGAGTTTGGGCATTCATGGTTTGAATAACCAATCAATTTATATATAGATATAGAAATTAAGGAAGAGCTACTTCCTTCCCGTTTTTGTTGGTGAAATATTAATGTGGTCATATTGAATTTAAAATTTGGTGACATTTCAAATTGGTAATATAATATGATTACTTACACTAATTTATCAAAAATGAGAGGCCAGAAGCAGCGGCAGATGTGGCTTAGAACGCGATGTTAGTGGGTTCAGTGCCCACTCGGGATAATTAATTATATTCGTAGTATCTTACTACTAGATTCTCTCTACTCTCCTATGTTTGGGAAACAGTGTGAAGCAAAAGTTATATATAGATGATCCCTAGGTAAATTATCGAAAGTGAAATATCGCAAATGTTTTTATTGCTCTTTTGAACTAAACAAAAATTAAAATAAAAAGCTTTTTGAAACGTATGTGTAATTTAACGTTTAAATTACAGCAATAAAAAGGTTTGAAAATTCTCACCTTCAATATATTACGTGGGGACCGCCGATACATTTTGTATGAAATGCAAGTGAATTACAGACACTGTACAGTGTCTATATGCATTATCAATATTTACGCAACCTCTTGCCTGCACTTGTGCAAACAGAAGGTTATATGGCCTTGATATATTTAAATACTAGTCGCAGATATATGTATGACTAAGAACGTTGAACCTATCCCTGTATCCGTATAGACTTGGTTTAACCTAATAGTTCATTTTTCATATATATTGTTAAATTTTGACGCCGAAATAGTATCTTTGTCTAATGGATCTTTATTTTTGCCCAGTGGAAATAGAATTGAGTTAATTGGTTCTGCATATCTACATAACATTACAGTCAAAAAAAAATATTAGAAAAATATAAGTATCGTTTTGTATCAGAGTGGTTCATGGTTCATTTAAAACAAATACTAAAATCCCCCACCACACCGGCCGTCCGTTCCCCTTTATCCAACAATGCATTACGCTCTATCTCTTCATGCCTCGTGGGTTTGGGAAACAAACATGTAATTTGATGCCTTATTTTATCTCCCATTTAATACAAAACCTAAAACTTCTCATAGTTATACAATTATAGCTTTTTTAAAGAAATATTTACTTCTATAGAAAATACTTAAGCGATCAAAATCTTTAAAATATGGTAAAATCAAACGAATTACAATACATGTTTAACCTAAAGTGAACTCATAAGCCGACAATAGGCCGATCAGCAAAGATACACGCCTATATGAATGCTAATGAACTGAAACGGAACGGGGGAACCACTGTCCATCTGGCCATATATGGTAGAAAGACACGCAAATCCGGGTGACTGAATGAATTATTAAAAAGCAATAAATTATAATATAGAAAAATATTAAATTAAATTAAATATATAGTAAAATTTATTGAATTAAAAGCGAGTGCTTTGTAGTACAATTGACTGTAGTGTAGCTTACTATATAATTATGCACAATAAATATACTAGTTATATAACCTTTTAAATAAATAATAATTTAACTAACCTGTCATTTGCAATTGCCTTCTGGACGCTGGTGTGCGCGGGGTTCTCGGGGTCCTAGCAGCACGAGGGGTCCTAGGGGTCCTGGGGGTCCTTGTGGGTGTTCTTGGAGAGTTACCAGCACTGCGTCTCGAAGGTGATCCGAGAACTCGCAAGTCGGTGTTTTCAACACACGCCAACGCCTCGGCACCTGTCCTAGGACTTTCATTCTCTTTATCTTCACAAAACTTCACTGGCGAGTCCAACTTGCTCGGGTTGTAAGGACACTCAGTTTCTACGTCAAAATTGAATCTTCTTATGAACCGTTTTCTATCCCTGGCGTACTGTTCCGCCATGAGTCGCCTGGTCTCATCCCTGTCGGGGACTCCAAACAAACACTTGCAGCTTCCACGTCTCCGCCGCGGCGTGTTCACCCTGAGAGCCATGCTTGATGATATTTCGAACCTGCGTTGTTTCGGTGTACGTCCGCCAGCCGCCATGGTCAGGTGAGTTCAGAGAAACATCTGACTAATAATCTCGCGAGAAAACAGCTGTCGGCTGTGAGAGGGACGGAATGCGGGGGCGAGTGGAGCACCTGGCGATCAAAGCCGCGCCAATTCTAACCTAAAAGTAGTCGGCGTGCGCACGCGCATGCCTTCAGCGTACGACTGACGCTACGTTTCCCGCGCATCGGCCAGCTTCGATTTTGGCACTTGGCGCGCAAACCCCGGAGCCAAGGACGCTTTTTATACGTCTCGGGATACAGGTGGACGAAAAAGGGGCGAAATTTTGTGTAACAATAGTATAGATATATGGTATTGGTTATGATAGTGTTTCTTTTTTGATTCGTGATGATTGTGTGACGTCATGCCTAATTTATGGTCAATTATTTTATGTTGTTATCGTACTATTTGGTTTGTATCAATTACAATCAATTTTTTAGTTGTAATCAAGGATTTTAGTTGTTTTTTTGTCAATTAACAGCGTGTATATTGTAGATGTAGATATCATATCGTATAGGTTAACTTTAAAGCTAATTGACAATCTGGTATTTTTTTCGTGCATCACTTACGTCACATGTTTTTAAACGTTTTACGTGTTTCTTTTCCCTGTGTTACGTAAAAATGAATAGGAGGCAATTAATTAACAAACTTTTTATTTTGATTGTATAAATTCTAGAATAATATTATCTATTTCTAAAGTTTATGTACTTTTATACTTTAAATAGCGTATGTATGAGCATTTTTTTAGCTTCTTTTTGCTTCGCTATATCCCGTACAAGGCAAGGTAGGCAAAGGGAACCTGGGAACCTAGTGTTTAAATATTTCGTCATAAGTAGCGGAAAACACCACCGCAGCTTGAGGGTGAAAAGTGATCTTCTAAATATAAGCGTGTAGGCTTTCAACTAATGACTGCACTTCGTAAGGTTTTATAAAAAGCATAAAAGTACTTATAAATTATAATATTATTATATTACTATTTGAGTCTGTACCTAAGTTCGTTATTAAGACATACGTAACGTTCTTTGGGGCTTGTTTATGTTTATTGTTAGTATGGTCAGAATATATATTAAATTACGTTTCGTCACTCAAAATCAACGCTAGCGAGAAATATATCCTTGAACTTAAAAAGGCGAAGTCCAAAATTTAAGGACACATCTCTACATGAAGACGAGTTAAGCAAAAAATACAAATTCTAATCAAAAAAAGCAATTTCTTAAATATACTATACAAAAATTTATTTAACAAAAAAAACTTGTACCGACGACGACTGACATCAAATGCAACTTTATATAAGAAGATAATCCGGTTAATAGATATTATTATAAAATGTATGTTTAAAAGTCATTTTTATGATCAACAATTTATTGGATGCAATATTCAATTTATTTTATTATGTGATCGAAATGCAATTCGAGATATTGCTGTCGTTAAATTTTATTGTAAATATTGATATGTGTTTCGTGCTTCTTTCTTTGGAATAGAAGCTACAGGTTGAGTGGGTTTGAATATGATTTAAATACAAAATTGTATCTATGAGACCAGAGGCCAATCGTGGAATGTAAAATGTTTTACACTACAAAGGTGACTCTAAGCACAATAGGTTGTGGATTCGATCACGAATTGAGGAAATGAAACATTTACTTAAATGTATATTTCCATTTCTTCTCTCTTATGTCGAGGCAAATCGCGGGATTGAGTTCCGCCACTCAACAGGCAAGTTCTGTTCAGACCCACAGACGGATCTACTGGAACATTAAAAAAGGGTTTTTCGAAATTCGGGAAAATTAATAATTTTACGGTTACACACGGACGACGACTAGTCTAATATACTTATAACCACATTATAAGTTATTTCCATTTTTTCCTGGAGATGAAATTAAAAAGCTGAAATATAATATTCTAAGTTATTATTATTTTTATTGTTATTTATTAAAAAAAACATACCCAAATCTGGGAAGCACTAAAAATATTATTAGATATAATTTTAATAAAATAAAATACGATTATAGCTCTATGAATGCAACTTAAAAAAAATGGATACTTTTGTATTATTGTACAGATCCATTCCTATAAAATCCTTAGTATCATAGCTTAGTAAGAAGCTATAATACGAAGTACATTTAATTTACTTGCACAACACGTGTTGGTTATAAATTACCTAGTACGTAATTAGCTTTCGAAGCGTTTTCTAATATGATCTCGTTACTCTCGCCTGCCTTTTGCCTTTTCTGACATCAGTTTACTTTTGCATTAACTTAAAACACCAAGAAGTTATTACTGCTCCACCAGGGAACCCTGCAAACTATTTTGAAATGTATTTAAAATAAACTTTGTAAACGTGAAAGTGGTGTGGTTTCGACCCCCATTCGGACTTTAGAGGACTGATTTATAATCAAATTATTTTAATTTTCAATGTCTCGAATATTAGACGGAATGTTGGGAACGATGGTTGTTAACACTCTTCCGACCTCAGAATATGTGACAAAGCGAAAACAATCATCTAAATGTTTATTTAATTTCATAGACATCATTACAAAAAGGAGTAGGTTCGACTGTATGATTTTTTTTTTAAATAACATATCCTACGTAATTATTTTCAAAGTAGTTTATACTAAACGATGCCAGTCGTCGTCTCAGGTAACATAACTTTAGTGCCTATTGTTATTTAACTCACTTAGTAAAGTATCTCTAATTTAGCAAAGATTATACGTTTGACGTCGACTTACACTGCCGCAAATTATAGGATTTAAGTTTAGTACCTACTGGTCACTGGTAGTGAAGTCACTATAAAATGCAAGCCTTAAACGATCTATTATTTTGAAAATATTTTTAATATACGATTCCCGCTCGAGGAAATTAAATATTTTTACGTCCTGGTGAACAAGGCAAAGCGCGACGTTGAGTTACGCCTCTCAACACACAATCACTTGTAAATTCGGAGGAAAGTGGGGAACTAAATGTCTTAACACTAGGTTGCCTATCCTGCTATAGGTAGATATATCTTGAAACTAATTTATTAATCGTCTCAAAATTTTGGTTAAATATCCTAAAAAATAG
>FAPJ01007163.1:325-15216 GCA_001485985.1 Heliconius ethilla aerotome | reverse complement strand
AATTATGTTTGTTCAAAACACAAAATTGTATATTTCTGGTCCAAATCTCAATTATTTGAAATTTGGTTTATGGCATAAAACCGTTAAATGGTTACCAATTGAATTTATTAATCTTACCATCCAAATTTTCTCCTAAATCGTCATTATTAAGGAATGCCTCTTTAGCCGCGAGCCAGTCCTCTACTTGTCTCGCTTGTTCCTTGAGTAACTGTAGTTCATGTGCCTAAATAATAAAATAATAATGAAAAATAATTAATTACCAAGATAGGTAACTCTAACTAAGGTCAAGATAATCTCCATCTCAGACACACTGCACATTTTTTGAGATATTGCGTGTTCAGAGGCGGAAGTTAAGGGCATTTGGCTACCTCAACGGGAAAATACTATTTAAATGTAATCAATCTCTAAAGTGACGCGTTTACAGTTGCAGGTTTGTATCCTATGGCTCATATTATTTAGTGTATTAATTATTGAAAATTAACATAATATATCAATATGTTAAATACCTGTGTAAGATACTGTTTCCTCTGTAACCATGCCTGGTCCAGGGTGGTGGATAGTTTATCCACTCTCTTCACTTTCTCCGGGTGTTGGGCTTGGTCCGCTTCTTTTTGTAGGGAGGCTATTGCTTTTTGACGTCCGTCGATCTCCGCCTTTTGAGTTTTATAAAATGATTATTGTAATAGCTTAGAGATAAAATAATATATAACTATTATATACATTCCCTTCATGGATTTTGGACGCAATTTTTAATTTTATTTTAATACATTTTTAACAACATAAATAAATATCGTACATCAAGGTTGTTATTCAATTTTTATGACATAACGACACAGGGTTTTCAAATAGTTTTTTTTACCTTAATAGTTCAATGAATTTTGATAAATAATTAGAAATCCTTTTTTCACTGTTCAAAATAAAATATTGAATTTATAAAACACAAACTATTAAAAAAAATTAAGTGAAAAGCTAAATCTAAAAATCATAGATTATCCTGTTACATTTTTTTCAAAATCAATTGCTCAATTCAATTCAAAGTGAAATAGTTTATCCATCAAATTTATTAACAAGCAACCATAAAAATCCACAAATTTCTTCCCTGAAATATAATGTACCTTTCTCTCATGATGCTGTTCCAACTGCGCTACAGCGTCAGTTACACTCTCTGGCTCAGCACCGTCCATGCGTTTAACGGCTTCTGATACCCAAAGTTCTAATTCCTGAGAAAAATATATTAAAAAATAAATTAAAAAGTATAGAGGTAGAAATCAGTTAGTTTCTTAAGAAAATATTTCAAACCTTTGCAATTAGCACGAAACAATTAGCTCTGTACGATTATATTTAATTTTAATAACAAACTAAGACCAGTCTTCACGAGGGCAGAGGCGTTCAACTGTAAGACCGACAGGTTGTGGGTTCGATTGCCATTCGAGAAAACGAAATATTTTATATTTTCATTTCTTCGCTTCGGTAACGAACCCCCAGAATTCAGCGAAAAGTTGAGAACGAGAATGACTTAATGGAACCGGAGTGCCTTAACACTAGGTTTCCAGGTTCCCTCTACCTACTCTGCTATCTGCGGGATGAAGTATGACGTTAAAAAAAATATGACGACACAGTAAACCCACCTTCAAGCTTTCCTCAAACCGGTGACCCGCTATGGCGTCGTCCAGCGTAGTTGAGCGCTGTGTGGACAGCTGCTGGAGACGCGACCAGGCCGACTCCAGGGCCTGGAGGCGGGAGGAAATCTGCTCTGAGTGCTCTGGGTGACTAGAGAAATCAAAATATTCGTTATTAAATTTGACCCACAAAAGAAATTTTACAACATCAAGTCATATTGGTAGAACTCAAAATGTGTCTATGATATACATACACACGTATGCTAGTCCGTACATGTGTCTAATGTCTATGCCCTTGTATGTGTGTGTGTGTAAGTGTGCGCGCGCGTGTGTGCATATACTTTAAAATACCATATTATAACATACCTCTTAGCCAAAGCCCCTCCTTCACCTTTCAAAACCTTCATCCTATCAGCGATCGCGGAAGCCTCAGCAGCTCTAGCAACATGACGTCTCCTCAACTCATGTGCGGCTTCTAGGTCTCTACCACCCTCAGCGCTTGCGAACTGAGCGGCCTTTTGTGATATACGCTCTGATGTTTCTTCTACGTCCCTGGGAGTGGAAAATTTGGAGTTTTTATAGTACTAGCAAACGCCAGCGGCTCCGCCCGCTTGAACTACACGATTATTTATTCAATACTTAACTTTGGTACCATATTAGCGTAATTATTACGTTACGTACGTAACGTTATTATAAGTGTATAATTTTTAATGGTTAAAAAAATGCGACCTACTTTATAAAAATATTTATCTAAAAATATTTATGAACCAAGAGCGCATGGTAAGAGAAGCAGGGAAGCACCTCGGGTAACCTTTGAGTAATAAATACCTATAGAAGGAGTGTAACTGTAGGGCTGCGGTCAACCGCTCTCTATAAAGCTGTAGGGCTCCGCTGAGGGCCCTCCACTTATTTAGAAAAGCGTCTCGCCGGGCAGCCGCTGACATAGCCTCTCCTGTGGGACCCTAAAAAGAATATGAGGTTATTTTGAAGATTTTTCTTTACTGGATTACATCACATTTTTTTGTATTTTTAATTATGTAGAGTAGTTAGTTGGATTTTATATTTTATTTGGCTTTTTTATTATTAGTTCTTAAAATAAAGCGGAAAACGGAGTGTCTTAACATTATGTTCTTCATGCTGAAGATAACTATAAAAATATTCCACATAATTTCATTTATATAATGTACAACTGTACCCCGCACCGTATTACAATACCGTAAAATGATAGCTCGATTATAGAAATAACCAAAATTTTTTTTAAGAAGTGTATAAAATTGTTCAAAGTGCTACATGTTCGTTCAAGATGTTTCTTATTTTTTTTAAACATATTAGTATAATATTAATTACCTGTTGCAATAGCTTATCAGCAAGCGCCTGTATGGTCTTCACGTGTTTATCATCGACTTTCATATCGCTGTCTAAATCATCCAATTTGCGGAGCAACGCTGTGCAATGTTCGTAGTCGCGTCCGGTGTCGTTCGCTTGGACCTGTTGGGAAATGAACCCATGGACTTTAGTGTATATAGTATAGTCAACAAGTTATATCAACGCTGAAGTTAAGTCTTCTAAATGTATACGCATTGTTCACTCTCACTTGGGAAGAAAATAATCATATGTAAGAAAAGGTCTTAAAATCAAATCTGCGCAGACATCTATTTATATAATATATAAGAGACTCACCATCATTTCCTTGTCTCTGATCCAGGCTTCAATTTTATCCAAATGCTGGTTGAACTCCAGTATGTCTTGAGCTTCTTCTAGACCACGACCTAAAATTATAATTTAGTACATTTTATAATAGCTTTAGGTATTTATAGTTAAATGGAAATCCCTAACACCACGGGTTGTGGGTTCTATAGCCACTTGGGGAAATGAGATATTTAATATTTTCATTTCTACGCTCAAAGTGCGTCGTTCAGTTCCGCCAGTCAATACGAAACGCCGACCCGCAAAGTCAAGAACTCAACTGAGTGTCTAAACACAACATTCCTAAGTTTCCCCTACCGATCCTGTTATGTATGTGATACAGAATGAACCTATGTTTATTTCTTTATTCCGTTCACCTCTCTGTTCTGTAGCGGTCTCCAGCGTGTCCCACTCCTGACGCAATTCCCGGAGCTCCCCTTCCACTTGGGGATCTGGAATGAGCTGCTCCGCTAGGTGCTGGATCTCCTGGAGACGAGCCTTGTTGGCTACGAGTTCCGCCGTGAAGGCCTGGTGCTTCTGAAGCTTCTTAATTTTGTCTTCGAGGCTGGTTACTTCACCTAGAATAAAGGAGAGAGTAATCAGAAAAGTAAAAATAACAGCAGACAATATAATTTGCAGGTAGTTGTATTACACAGAGACAAATATAACATTGTCGGTTGCCGGTTCTTCTCACGTCTGAGGCATTAACTTTCTTGAACTGGCGGTAAATTATTTG
This sequence comes from Heliconius ethilla aerotome, assembly GCA_001485985.1. Taxonomy (NCBI): domain Eukaryota; kingdom Metazoa; phylum Arthropoda; class Insecta; order Lepidoptera; family Nymphalidae; genus Heliconius; species Heliconius ethilla. Next base: position 11,175 of record FAPJ01007163.1, on the reverse strand, counting down.
ACGTCCAAAATTGAAGCATATACCTTGTTATTTTATATAAAAAATATTTGACTCTGACTTTATCTTTAACATAAAGACAAATAGGTACAAGCAATATGGTTTCATCTGACAACACTCCAAAATGAGTGATAGCCCTGTATACAGTAATGTGCAGGTGTAAATTGCAAGTGTTAGAGAGACAACATACCGGCAACTATGCTAGACAAGGACAGATATATCATTTATACGTCAAGTGTGAAAGAGATAGACATACCGTGATGTTCAGGCAGTTGTGCTAATTTGTCGGCCACCCATCCTCTCGCTTCTGCAGCGTCGCGACCGAATTGAGCTCTTATTAGAGCGCGGCTTAGAGCTCTGCGGCGGGCGGCGGCTGACTCGTATAACTAGAGGGTAGGGAGTTTAAATTTTATTTAGGTTAGTTTCAAGATAGTATGTTTCTTTTTTATCGACAAAAAAATAATTACAAATATTGTGTTTAATAGACATTCAACATAATTTAGTAATCAGATTTTCGAACGAGTTTAAAAATATATTTTCTCTAATCATCATTTAGATCATTTATAGATCAGATAAAAACACAAAAAAATAATCAAAATCTTTTTTAACTCCTTTTATGTACATGAGATTTTCATATCTCAATATTATAAATTATTATTTTGTCTAATATATTATTGGTGTTTAGTTCTGCATGTGGTGAAGTTAAATTCTGATTCTGAATCTGATTTTGAAAATTAGATGATTAAAAAAAATATATAATTTATATTTGATAGATATATATTTTTAGATTGTAACCTTCTTCCTCCTTTCATTAATATTAAGCAGTTCATCGGCAATCCGTTGACTTTCCACGTGGTTCTGTTGCAATAGCTTGTCGCCATGATTGTTGAGTGTTGTCAGTTTCTCATCCTAGTAGATAAAATTAATTTTTTAGACAACCAGTTACATTTTTTATCTTCTTGTCTAAATAATAATACTTGATAAAAAGAATGCTTAGTGGTGGTGTATCCACCACAAAAATAATTCTAAGCATGAGTTTCTGAAATTAGTGAGTCCAATCAAACAAACTCATCAGCTTTATAATATTAGTATACTAATAATATTTTCAATTCACTTAGATTTTCTTATATAAAATATATCTATCACTGTCCAGTATAGTACATAGTACATAATTATATTACCTGTGTCGCGAGTAACTTCTCGAAGGCTTCATGTTTCTTTAGCTGATTATCTACTTCTTCTACGCTCCATGTTGGGGAAATTTCAGTGCCTAGATAAAAATAACAAAAGTGGAGTTTGCTAAAACATATTGAATTTATAAGTTGATACTATACATTACACAGTGGGTAAAATTAGATTCAAACGTCATCAAAATTATGATTCAAGAAATTATATATTCTCTTTAAAAAAATATATATTTCAATCACATATTATTTTTTACAATATTCTTTAATAAAATAAACTTACTCAACGCAGCCTCCTGTGCTGCACACAGCTCATGCAATAGTGCTGCGTCTCTCAAGAAGCAGTGCCAATCGATCAACTGGTCTAACGCCACCTGCCTCGCCGCCCAGGCACCTTGCAACCTTGCCCGTTCCTCCAGCAAGGCATTACACTTGGCCTCAACTTGTTCAGACATGTCAGGATCTTGTGTCAGAACACGTCCAGCTTCAAGAGCCGCTCGGAAGCTGTCATCTCTTGCGTCTATTTCAGCTTTTAGGGCTTCGTGATGGGCACGTTGGGCCTGGGCTGCGGCGGCGGAGCGCGCGCCTCCAGCTGCTCCGGCTCGAGACATCTCAGTGCGTAGAGCTGATGACCAGGATGTTAGGTCTCGGACCTGTTGAGGCGATGAAACATTGGTTAAGATGTTTTGGGTTTTTTTATATTGTTTATCTTATAAATATAATCTGTATGTAAGTTTGTCATTTTATTCCCTCTAAATGGCTGGGCGGATTTGCATAAAATATTGTAAGTATTTCATGGAGTTTTTGAAAGAAGAAGAAGAAGACGTTTGGTTAAACATGCGCTTCCTTCAGGGCAGAATAACGTCAGCCAGAGACGACCGCTGTCTTCCTAGAGGACCAAGAGTCAGAGCACTGACCTGAGTGAGGAACTGGTGCATCTTGACGTGTTGGTGCAGCAGGTTCTTTCTGTGGTCGGCGGCTGCGCGTAGCGACCGCCACGCGTCGGAGAGCGCGCGTTGGCGGTGCGCGATCTGCTGCTCGTTGCCGCCCGGGCACAGCCGCTGCAGGCGACCACCCTCCTCTTGGAGCACCTGGAGATACATGTGTGTATAAGTTAAGTATAAATGAACGTGAAAAACAATTTATTTATTTTATCATTAAAATCAAATATCCACATTTGCTCATCTGTCACCGGATCATTGCGAACGGTATCATGATCTCTTAAGTTCATACTACCTTTTAGGGGAAAAGGCGTCAACCTATTTTTTTTATTAAAACCAAAAATTTGGAAACAATTTCGTAGTTGTATCATGGTGTCTCAAAATCAGTCTATACTGGACAAATCCTTAACTAAGTTTTAAATTTAGTCCCTCGAGCCATATCTGCATCAGAGCATCTATGGCCACTAAATCATATTGGGTTTTATCATGACCTCTTTATGTTCAGTTAGCCTAAATGACAGCTTCTTAACGTTAAGTAGTCTTTAAGGCATCCCTCACTACCACACTTAGTAACATTTATTATACGGAAAAAATCGTATGGTTCCTCGAGCCATACCTGCATTTGCGCATCAATCGCCGCCAAATCATTCTCTGCAGTATCGTGGTCTCTCAGCAGCGCAGTGGCAGCGCGAAGGTCGCGCGGCGCGGGCGGCGGCCGCAAGAGCGCGCGCCGGTCGGCCGCGCGCGCTAGCAGCTCATGCGCGTCGCGGTGGAAACGGTGTATCTCACCCGCTGCGTGGAGACGCGCGTTGCGGGATTGGATCTGTTCGACTAGACGTTGCCAAGACTCTCTGAAAAAAAGTATCGATTGAATTTTCACCGTAACAATTTTGGAAATCGTTTAAGCATTGGCAGTCCTCTGGCCACTGCGTCATGCGTTGGTTTTGAGGTACGTTGGCATTCTTATACATTGGTTTTTATGTTTTAAGAAAAGGCATTACGTAAATTAGGATGTACATATTATGTATGTCAAGATATTTTATTTATAAATAACTAGAAATATGTCAAAAACACTAGTTATAAATAGTAATAAAGAAATCTTTTAAGTTTTTTTTTAAATCTTATACAATTTACTTACCCCAAAGTCTCCTGTCTCTTCTCAATGTCAGCTATGTAAGGACTCTCCGACGCCAATAGTTTTTTCGCTAATTCTTCGCACTGATTGAATCTCTCCGCTCCACTCTCTACTCTATGACGGAGCTCGTCGAATTTAGATCTTAAGATCTGCCAAGAAAAATCGATGTCGTAGCGCGCAGTTGGGGAATGTTTTTTGCATTGCATAGTTGTAGATTCTATTCAACGAGGGTACTTTTCACAATTGAAGGATGTTTTTTACTTTCATGATATATTTCGTGTATAACAGGTTAGGGTACCACAAGTTATGACACTCCGTTCCCTACACACTGTCGAAGTTTTGAAATATTGTGTTGTTGAGTAACAGAACTTAACTACGCTTTCCCTCATAATAATTAATTTCCCCAATGAGAACAAAACCGACAAGCAAACTATTGCATAAATGACTCTTTCTTACATCACAATTTTAAAAATCAAAAGTTTTTTCTTTTTTATCCAAAGAAAAAAAAAACCTTTTTCTGCATACTTACCAACAAGTGTTCATAATCCTGTCCATAGTCTTCGCTAGAGGCGGCCGCGTACTGCTCCTGGATCCAGCTCTCTAACTCCGCGCTCTCCGCCAGATATTCGTGTCTATGGAGACAAAAGAGAATTTTATAAATATATTATATTTATAACAAAAAGTATTTGAAAACCAGATGATGGATCAGTGATTGGGATACTAATTTACTAACCAGTTTATAAATTTAATTCAATTTCTGAATACAGGAAGAATTTGGAAATTTATTTTCCATTCTCTATTCGTTTTCGAGACAATCTATATTTGGTATGTGTCACTTTCACATTTAATCAAACTAACATTGGACGGCGAGTTAATAAAGGTGTGTGAGTAAGGGAGTATGTTAGTAAAGGTTGAGGAAATACAATATGGGATAAGATAAATATTGCCGAGTGGGAAGGTTTTGGGGTTTTATCGCAATTTAATAATTTAGCGTTGTTTTTTAATAATTAATAAGTATCATGTGGTAGTAGCTTACCTACAAACACTTTCAACCAGCGCAGCCTGTCGTAAGGCAGCTCGTCGCTGTAGCCTGGCCAAGCTGGCCGCGAGCTGCGCGTGGCGAGTCCGGAGTTCGGGGTCGGCCTGAGCGGCCGCCGCGTGGCCCATCTCGCTGATGATAGCAGAGTATGTGTCCAGTTCCAGCTCTACTGCCTGTGGAGCAAACATACGATATTTTACATTTTTGTAAACTTATATTTCTAAACTAAAGTTAGAGTTTCCAACACTGTACATGCGGTCACACGTAGAATATGTCATGTTTCATACACAATTCTTTAGTTATTTACATTTGGACATACATTTCATAAGGCAGCATAGTTAACAAAATATAAATAAATGATAACATTTTTAGTTGTATCAGTGACAGAGAATATAAGAAATATTTTAATACAAAATTTAAATTAACTTAAATTTGGCAATTTTTTATTTAGGACACAAATTTTATAAAAATTCTTAAATTTTCTTAATACTTATATATTCATGAAAAATCTAAATAAACTCCAAAAACCTTCACTCCTTATAAGACTTAGAAAACCCACCTTATGTCTCGTAAGAAGTTGTGTAGCCCTATGTCTATCATTGCCGACATCAGCGGACGACAACGCCGCATCCTTATCAGCCAACCACGAGTCCACCTCCAGGGCGTCGTGAAGGAACTGCTGGGCTTTGAGGGCTTCTTCTAAGCGAGCAGCTCGCTCCTCTGCTGCGTGGGAGACCGAGGAGTATTCTTCTTCTAACTCCTTGCATAGTTCCTTTATCTGTGGGAAATAGGTACTTTAAATTTTTAAAAAAAATTTACTTCACCGCCGCCGTCGCCCACCGGGGGTTCGAGTCCCGAGCGAGAAATTCAAGCTTAGTTTAGCCAGAGCCCTGTCGTCTGATATCTCATATGAACCGACTTTAATACCCAATTTTTATATTATTTTTAGCTAGCTTTTTAGCTGCCAAATTTTATAATTCTAGATCCATCAGAAGTACCCTATTAATTTTGATTACCTTTATAATGTCGAAAAACGCATTTTTTTTCGATATTAACAGTCATATCTTTTATTTTAATAAATGTAGAAATATATTTTTTTCAGGAAATCATGAGACGGTAGATATAAGTATATGGTTTAAACTTCAACTCTATATCCCCAAGCATTTCTGAGATGAAAGCTCTTGACAGACAGACAGGCAGGAAAGTAATCGCGGAGAATAAAATGGTCTTATAGGGGTTCCTTTTTTCCTTAAAAGTAACGGAATCCTATAAAATATGATTTTCACCTGGATGAGCACGCTTTATCGACATTTCAATATCTATCACTTAAAATGACTTTTTCATCATCGCATTTGTCGATCCGACGTCTCTGGCTACCCAGTTAGGGATAAAGCGTGCAACTAAAAAAACACAAGCGCATCGTATATCGTCCTCACGCCAAACTCACCCTCTGCGCCTGCGGGTGCCCGGCCTGCACGTGTCGGCCGCGCTCCAGCACGCGCGCCACGTGCTCCGCGCGCCCACACAGCTCAGCGCGCAGCTTGGCGTGCCGCTTCTGTGCAGCCTGTGCTGCGTGCAAGTCTGCGGGCAGCGCGGAGGAACGAGCTGCCGCAGCGCGCTCCGACACCCAGTCCAGCTCCGATGATACTTCCGTTGCGAATTTGTGTACTCTGTGGCATATGTAATAATAAGTATGAAGATTTGTGCACTTTGTGTCATTTACGCACTTTTACGCACATTTACTTTATGGCAAATTACATAGTAAGTAGAAGTAACTATCGTGTATAACGTTATTTTTACTGGGCAAGTATAACAGTGATATTTAAGGTAAGCATTACCTACATTTACTCATAACACCACTATTATTGTCAGTCGGTACCGTCAGCGACTCTGTGCTTGCTAGTACAGAATCATCCCTGAGAAAGGCCACCTTGCACTCAACCATTTGTATTATATTTAGTCAGCCTAGTTGTTAATAGATCAACACCAAAACAACATTATTTTCTTTGAACGAAAGGAATACAGACGCTACAACTTACAGAGACGCTTCCTTAAATATAAAAAGAAAACTCATTTATCCATACACCAACTAATTAAAGAAAACAATTAAAAGGCACACTCACTGCAAGCTCGCCTCCAAAGCAGCGCGGCGTTCAACCGCGCGAGGGCGGAGCCTCTTCGCTTGTTCCAATAACGCGGCACAATCCCGCTCGATGGCCGCGGAATCGAAGTGTCCATCTGATACCAGGTCGCCACCTTGAGCTGCGAGTATTGACGCTCTTTGCTCACATTGGTTGAGTTCTTGTTCTAGAGCCTGGAGGAATGAGAAGTGATAGAATTTTTTTTGCTTACCGTTGTATCCGCACATAGCATAATAGGCAAAGCAACCCTAGAGTTAAGACACTCGGTTCCCCTCTTTCCGCCCAATTCTGGAAGCATAGCGTGTTGAATGGCGGAACTCAATGCCGCGTTTTGTTTCGTTAAAATAGGGAGCAAATGAAAATATTAAATATTTCATTTCTCAACAAATATCTTGAAAATCACAACATCTTCACAGAATTTTTGATTTATATGTGGTTTATTTTAATAGGGATTAGGGAAGTATAAATTTTATTAAAAATAATTTGCTAGTTTTTGAGATATGTGTATCCATCTATTTCTGTAGGGGACATATAAAAATATGATATTTTTATAATTAATTTATTTTAGTTAGCTTACTTGATGCTGTATCAGCAGTCGCTTACAGGAGCGTAAGTCAGCTCCGAGCTCCTGGCTGCTCAGCGCGCGGTCTAACTCCGCCAGCCGAGCTTTTGCATCTTCAATAGCTCTGATTTTGAAAAAAAAAAGTACATTGAAGTTTGAATGCTGTATGAAGAAATTAATAAAATGCTTAACTAAGATATAGATAACAAATAAATAAAGGTGATTAAGCAGCTCGTTTGCAAAGCACCAACGGAGGTATGTAAATTGCTCTCTTAGATTGAATTCCTTCAATATATCTATACTAAACTATAAATATTTACTATCTCACTCCTTTAAAGGTTATTTAGACATATGTATACAAAGTTTTCATAAATATAATTTAAAGATGGTTGCTTTTTACATAACCAAAACATTTTGTAAAGACTCCTTCAATATCCCCTTTACGTAATAAATTGGCATAATTATCAATAATTTACTATTCCTAGCATATTTTTATCTTTTCAACAAATTTTCCAATATCTCTATATTTTTGACAACAATTAAATGCCAGATATTCCCAGCCGTAACTTCTCACCGTCTATGCTGTCTCTGCTGCGAGGCCTGTCGTAGTTTCCCTCCTTTGTCCCGCGACGCTGTGACCAGCTCTGCCCAGGAATGCTGCAGGTCCTGCAGACGTGAGGAAACCTCTGCCTCACGAGCCGCGTCGGATTTCTGCAAGGATTGACCGATCTGGAAAGAAAAGAGTTATTTTAGTTGCTTTTTTTAGTTAACGCTGTATCCCGCATATTGCAAGGTACACAAAAGGATGGATTTACTGCGGAGACACTCTTGCCCAATTTTGAAGATTGCGTGTTAAGTGACGTTGTGTGAACCCAACACCACGCTTTGCTACTAAAGTGAGAAAACGAAAATAACTTATTTCCAGAGTGTGTATCGAACCAACAATAGTCGTGCCTACAGTCAAACGCAGTGCCACTGCGCCACGATGACCTTAGTTAACATTAAGTTGTATAATTGTAAGAATATTTTTAAAGATGTTTTAAATAATGCCTTTTAATAAAATTATTGTTTATTTAGAAGGCAAAACAGTGATAGTGCACTCCGGAGCACTTACATTTGTAAGTGCTCCTGAGAAGTCATCAACACATCTTTACTTTGTACATATCAAAAGTCATTTGTTTATTTCTTTTAATCGTCTTCAACAGAATACGACCTGACAACTTCCTTAAACTAAATTTTTCACAAATACACTAGGGTCTGAAATATTAATAAAATATAAAAAATGTTGAATACATACACTTTCAACATTCCTAAGTTGTTTCTCGTTGGCCTGTAGCTCTCTTTCAAATGCTTCATGTTTTTGTAGTTTGCGTTCCAAATTCGCCAAATCCCTGAAAATATTACAAAAAGATCACACATTTGAACGCATGTTATCGTTACTTAACCAAGAGAAATATTACAAACTATATTATACCTGTAACTCTGATCTTTAGCTGTCCTGGTCTTGTCTTGTATCCATGTTTGCAATTCTTCAGATGCAGCGACGAACTAAAATAAAAAATATTATTAAATATATTATACTTTGCTAGAGTAGGGGGAAGGAGTCTAGTGTTAAGACACTCCCGCATTCAACCGTATTCAACAATGCGCTTTACCTTAGCAGAGCGAAGAAATAAAAACAATTAATTATCTCGGCTGGGAATCAAATCCGCAACCATCGCATTTGCAATCAGTCACCTATTATTCATCCACTGCGAAACTAAGATATCTATATTCTATTCAACCTCTTATATAATTTATGACAAAATATATTCTCCTAAAAATATTGCTTGCAATCTATCCAAGCTTGAAATCATACACCAAAATTCAAAACAGTAAATGCTAATATACAGGTCTGAGACCAGAATGCCTGAGACCTTGAGAGCTGTTTAAAAATACGGACCAAAAAACTAATAATTCGTCACCTGTTGATGCGCCAAGCTAGCTAACAGCGCGCGGCGCCGCTCGCCTGCCACGTGCCGCACGTTGTCCCTCCTTTGCAACACCGCGGTGCGCCGTGCTACAACACTGGATGAGTAGAATTAATAGTATTAATTATTTAACATGTATATAATACATAGGCCGTCGTTGCACTAGAGCACAAGGTTTTGACTGTAACGCGGCCATTGCGAGTTCGATCCCCACTCGAGGGAATGAATATTTTTTTATTAATATTTTGGTTTTTGACAAAAAAAAACTAAAATTCGACGCCGCTTTCTTGCCTTGGTGCGAAAAAGCGAAGAAATTAAAATATTAAGAAATAGTCCACAACCGTCGCGTTACAGTCACACCTTGTGCCACTGCGCCTCGGCCTCTACTATTAATAAAATATACATATATTTTAATACACGTACTGTTCCCTTGCATAATGAGGAGGCTCCATCCTGGCCAGTGTGTCAGCTCTCTGCGCGAAGGCGGAGAGGCGGTCATCCTGGGCTGCAAAACGAGCCTCCAGCTCCTCGTGACGCTTAAGGAGAGCTTCAGCCTCGTCGACTGACGACTGGAAGAGACGGAGATATTTTTAATTCAAAATTTAATAAAAAAATATATAAAATAACATTAATAATCTTTTTATAGTAGTGTTAATGTTGAGAAAAAATAACAATAACCGTAAAAGAACGACCAAATTCAGCTTCAAAAAAGGCCTATAATTACACTTTTTTTTACTTACCCCACAATGTTTATAATCTAAGAAGGCCTCATGAGCACCAGACGACGCGTCGATTTGATCAGCCTCGCGGTTGAAGCTCTGGAGCTGGAGCACTTGGCGGAGGTACTGCTCTTTGGCCTGCCATTCTATTAAGTAAAATAATATTTATACACATATGCATGTTAGAGAATAATAATTAAATTATCTTTTATTGACTATTAGGACGTTGCTGAAGTTAGATTTTCCAAACTTCTACGCATTGTTCACTCGCGTTCGGGAAGTAAAAAATGGTAAAGTAAAAATATAAATTAATATAAGCCTAAGCGGGCAAAGCCGCGGGTGGGTTGCCAGTAAAACGATATAGTACATACCTTTCATAAGTGTCGCCTTCTCTGTGGTCAGCATGGCAGTAGTGTCCGCTACGTCGGTGAGTGCGGGGTTACTGGCCACTAACTGTTTGCCCAGACCTATTACTTCTTTGAATCTGAAAATATTTAATTGATATTACTACACTAATTTGTGTTTGTTTGTTTAGTTTCATGCAGTATTTTGCTTATATCAGGGTAAACAGATAGAACCCGAGAACCTATTGTTAAGACACTCTCTTCCTATTCAGACACTTCCCTTCCCCACTTTCAAGAGGTATTCGCTGTTGAGTAGTAGAACTCGTCGCTGCGCTTTGCCTCGTTACCAGAGCGAGGAAAGGAAATGTAAATGTAAAATTTTTCATTTCCCAGAATGAGAATCGAACCTACAAGCGTCACGTTTACAGTCTCACGCTTCTGCCCCTACGCCATGACGGCCTCTAATACTCCTGTAAAATATAAATAATATTTTACAGGAGTATTATATATTATAATTTACTTACTTTCAGCTCAATTTTGAAGACATAAGAATGGCGGAACGTTTATTATACCGGGAAAGTGTAAAAAATGGCTCTATCATGGGAATCAAACTCACAATCATTACATTTACAGTCAACATCGCATTGTGTTGTTTAACCCAATGGGACATAATCCAACATTTTATCATCATCCATCATTTCGTATCATAAATACTTGACCTAACTTAAAAAAATGCAAATTGTGGGAAATTGCATTTTTTTAAGTTAGGTCACTTTCAGTATGAAAGTAAGCTAACCTATACCTATATTATAAATTCG
>FAPJ01007144.1:1077-11611 GCA_001485985.1 Heliconius ethilla aerotome | reverse complement strand
AGAAGTCGGTTAAAAATAAGAAAATATAATATAATTTCCATATTTTTAGAAATTTATTAACGATGTCATTAATATTAATTAAGTGGATGAAATAAACAAACAATTAATATATTCTGTCGTAATTTTTTTTGTATCTAAATAATGTGAAGCAACAAAAGATAGATTTTATTTTCTACTAGTGGCCGACTGCTTTCCGCGGACTTCATAATGATTTCCATACTAATTTGATTTACTTCTTGTTATCATTGGAATTAAGAGCCGAAATTTAAGACATTGTGTTGAATGGCGGAACATAACACCACGCTTTGTTTTAACGGAAAAGATTTTTCTCATAGCTTAAATTTACGACTGTTCGATTTAAAGGTAGATGCTATCGCTCTACACCACGATGGCGTCAATTTCATGGCATAATTTTTATTTGTCTACGAAAACTGCCTACTACAATAAATAATTTTTAGGGTTCCGTACCATTAAAGGAAAAAAGGAACCCTTATAACATCACTTTGTTGTCAAGAGCACTCAGGTCAGTCTCAGGAGCGGTTAAAGATATCGAGTTAAAATTGATCATATCTGTATTAAAAATATTCCATATCTATATTAAAAATATTACATATTTAAAATATAGCTTTTAAACCTTTTATATAGATAAATATATTTAATATTTCAATTACCTATATATTTAATGTGTTTGTGAGAAAGTTGAATTTAAAAATACATGAGATGGTAGACTATCATAAATCAATCACATATTGATAAGCATTTTACACAACTTTTTAAAATAGCTTTTTATTTTAGGAATAAATTATTATTTTACAAATATTATATAGTTATACCTTTTAGATGATATAATATAAAAATACGAATTAATCAGTGTTTACGTTCAGTTTTTATAGAAATTGTTTCTTATAACCGTAATTGTTACCTATTTTGCTAAGAGAGTACCTACTTACTTTCATGAGCATATAAGAGTTTCATTAAGCTCCTTTTATAGTTAGATGTTTTATATCTTGAGAACAATTTAAATTTAAGTTTATTTTATAAATTACTACCTATATATTTTGCTTAACAAATTTTACTATGAAAGAATTAGAAGAACCTTCTTTAATATGTACTTTTTTGCTGATTAGGTCTACAGTTTAAAGGAAAAAAGTCCTCTAGAACGAATGGCTGGGGCCAAAGAAACTTAGGAATACTTGCAAGGGAACCGAAAAAAATGATATCCTACGAATAGCCATAATGACAAAATCACAGCCTGGCCTAGTAACAATAAGCTTTTAACTGCTATAGTCACATTTTAAAATTTTAATGAGGTAAGTAAGATATGTACTCCATATAAATAAGGCATACATAGTGTCGAAAAGTCGATTAAAATATAATTACATTAAGAATAGTTAACACCTATGTATCGGCAACAGCAACAACTAACAAATAACATGGTACAAAATTTGCAAGTGGCCCTCTCACATTATCGACGACTGCTACTGCTAGTTATTTAAAGACTGAAACTTTCAGGACATATAAGAAATTACTAATATAATTTCTTATAATTTTCTTCGTGCTACACAGAGAACGCAGACGAATAATGAACCTTAAAAAAGTTTGCCGGAAACTGATTTCAAATGTTTTCTTAAACATTTAGCAATTACAGCGTATTTATTTGGTTAGCAATAACTTATCAGATTCTTAATTACAGCCACGAAACCACCTGTCCGCTATCATCATTGTACATAGGCCTTCGCATATACTTCGTTGCGTCTTACGCGCGGTCCCTCCCCTGCGGTGCCATTGGTTAGCGGGAGTGGTGCGCGCGCAGTGGCCCTCCTAGCACCCGGCGTGAGGTGACGAGACTCCGGAGGAGCCGGTCGTGGCCGCGATGTGGATCCGCGGACAGTGCTACCGCGACTACGCTGCCATACTGTCGTCACCCAGTACTAAATATAGACGATCGACGCGCTCGTTCGTCGAGAGTTGCAAATACACAAACTTTCGATAACAATTTTCATCGAATGTTATTTGTTGCCAAAACTATTTATTTATAGATTAGTTATTTTTTCGTTTATATCTAAATTATTTTTAAAATATATTAATTAGTGTCTTTTTTTTATAAATTATACTTTTTTAAAGTCATTTTGTGATGTGCGATGGCTAAGCGTGGAGCGTTTCGGGGCTGGAAAATTTTGCTATGTATGCGACGGCTAGTATCGGTATGCGCGTGGGCATGCGCGCTGGTTGCAGCCGTCGGGGCGGATGCGCACGCTGATGTTGATACTTCTACAGGTCTTGGCGATAATTCTCTGACTAATTCTGGTAGGTTTTCATATATAAAATATTTTTTTCATGACATATAAAATATTTATATAAAGAATGGTAATACACGAATAAATTGTAGTTAGACTTTACAAGGTTTCATAAAAAGATAGAGAATAGACAAAAAAATAAAGTGATGTTTGCATAATAAGTAATAAAAAATATATATTCATAGAAATAAACTTTTATTTCTATTAATATATTATTTTTTTATTCTTAGATAAAAACAATAAACATAATTAAATAAGGGCATGTACGTTCTATTTATGGCTTTAATTAAGAATTATATATTTTATCGATGAAAACATCGATAAAATATATAATTCTATTATCTCTATCTCTAATAATCTCTACTGTAAAGATGCTATGGTAGAGATCAGTGACGGTTTTTAATTTTATTAGTATCTACAAATCTACCTCCGATTTGATATGTAGAAAACTTTTCCTTTTTCATTTCAAGTTCATGGGTGCAATAATTCTTCTATAAATATTTTTTTTTATTGTAGGTGGAATAATATTTAATTAAATATATAATACAGAATAAGTTGATATTTGTTTTACTGTAGCCTTATGAATTGTATTTTCATATAATAAAGTTTAAGTATAGCGTTTTAATTAAAAAATAATTAAATAGAACTATTATTTTCTCTATATATTTATTGAACTTTGTAATTATTTAATATTGAGTTACTGCGCTTGATGATTGTATAAGTATCTACTAAATAATATTAGTTTAATTTAGTAAAGTCCCTAAAAAAAGATAATACTTATGACAAAAAAATATCCGCCAATGTTGAGTACTGTTTTTACTATAAAGAGAGAGTACTTTTATTTATAGCTAATACGTAATAATATAGGAATATTTTTAATATTTTATGAGCAATTGTTCATTGATATGTAGTAAAAATTTAATTACAAATTATTAAAAAAATATATTGAAAATTGAGCGATACGTTTTAACTTTCAATAGCAGCTCTATTTTAATTTTTGGACTTCCTTTTTTAGCAACCCGAATTAAGATAAGCTTTTGAAAAAAATATTTTACTTTTTTTTCTTCTTAACATTCATATTTGTGAATATCACAGATATAGGTGATAGCCAGTTTTACTTGATGATTATTTTATAATATAATCACATATTTCTTAATAGATTATATTTACTCTAATATATTTCTAATAATACATTGATGCACCTGTTAATTATTATTATTATATATAACACATAAAACGTAAAGATTTATTTTAATCAACAAATTAAATCATTCCCCATTATTTGCTGTTATTTCATTAAGAGTCAGATGGTGGGCGGTGACGAAACAGAACAACTCCTACTGAATGTACTCGCCGATCTTTGTTATAAATAATAAAACATTTTATACATAATAGATATAAGCATGTTGAGCAGTTGGAAATTGTCTAATTCTACACACGATTGTAGTGGTTTCGATCCCTACTCCGAAGAATAATATTTCTTTTCAATATTCTTTTATTAATTTTACCTGTGTTCGACTATCCAATATTTTTATCATTCTATCAATCAATTAATATAAAAGAATATCGTAGTGCTATTTTGATGCACTTCATTCAGTCTGATTCGATTCGATTCGATGAGAATACAATATTTTCATAGGATAAGGTTCATATCCTTTTCAAGGCGATAAAATGGTCCGTAATATTTACTAGGTCTGATAGTCTGAAGGGCGTCATTGACATGCAATACACAATGGCTATCAACTTTTAAGTTGCATTTTTAAAAAGAGCTGTTCTATTTTCGGTAGAGTCTAACTCTACTTACCCTGAATATAGGAGAGTTGGCTTCTTTCACTTAAAATTAGAACAAAAACATTATTAGATCATATGAATGAAGTAAAATTTCTTCCTGCTCTTTAAAATTCTTCTTTTTTATTGCATAACGTCTATGAGAAAAAGAGAGAAAGAAAAATGTGTGCTTGCACTTCTGTCCCTTGCTTTCAACACTAATTTACATCTTTCTACATATATATAATATATTTACCGTAACGCTACGCTGCTACAGCGCTACTATCACGCTTCTAAAATTTTATAAAAAAATATCCTTAAATATATCATTCTTATGTTATATTTGAAACGTAGCCATGTTTTTTAAAGGTTTTTTATTGGGCTTAGGAGTTATATATAAGATGTACCTAAGTATAATTCATAGGAATTAACAATACTGTCACACTAGGTCTAAGTGTAAGATACGACTTACATTTTTATAAAAATGACTATATTTATATTAGATTATACCTATTTATATTTATAAAAATATAAATCGTACAAATTAATATTTGTATCGTCGTAATTACTTACATATTATATAGAATAATTAGACGCTTCGTAAACGGATGATGTAGAAATGTAAAATTCGATATTTAAAAAATATATAATAAATATACATACAGACATTATAAATTTAACATAATATTATATAAAGAAGACGCTATGGCATATGTGACATTGTCCAATGATAAAAATACCAAATAATCTTATAAAGCAATAGAAACAGCATAGAATACGAACGCTAACAACTACCACCCGACTTTGGTTCATTAGCGGTTGGTTTCAAAAAACTTGAGTGAAAATCTCTGCAGTCATTAAAGCATAATTGCATACCTAACAAATGAAACGGTCTAGTGGCAGGTAATTCAGATACCTGTTTGATATACGTATATGTAGTTTGTAGATTAATTGAAAATTATTTACAATTTTTTTGTTGCATTTTCTTAATATATTTAAAGAAAAAAAATAGCTTCACACTGTATCTCCTAGTCCGCTGAACCTAGTCTTGCCTTGGTGCCAGAGCGGAGAAATGAAATATTTATTTTTAACATTTTTAGAGTAATATTGCACACTTAAGAGATACAAAAAAATAAAGAAGCGAATAAAATTTTCACTTTTCACCTTTAGAAAACGGTGCAATCACTCTGACCACTCAGCCATACAGTCTCAAACAGAACATATTTGAAATAAAAATTATAAAAAATTTAAATATAGCGTAAAGTGCAAATAATGCGATGTTATTTGGGAGTGTTTACTTGAATGGAATGTGACTGACTGGATTAATTCATAATCTCTTCAATTTAAAACTACTGTAAATAAATAGAGAAAGTAGGAACATAATCAGAATTTATGTGATTATGAATTTTATAGAATTTATGTGATTATATCTACGGAACCTGACATTTCGTACCTATTAAGACACATCTGTTCTTTACTTCTCGCCGGATTCTTGAAGCATTGTGTATTGAGTGGCGGAACTCAACGACGTTGCGCTTTTGCGGCGTTAACAGTGCGATAAATTAACAAAAAATGCCAACACGTTGATAATTACGTTTATTCTAACTTAATATAACGAGTTCGCATGAACAATTAATTGATTACTGTATATACGAAAATGTTTTTTATTCATTAGTCGCCATTTACATAACATAACTGTTTGACTACGCCTACACCTATAGAAATGTTAAAATTTAATACAAATGTACATTGATAGGATCTCTCTTATATAATCAGGTCATATATGGTTATGCCGGTAATTTGGCTAGTCATAAATTACACGTTTAACTGAATTACGCGCGCTAAAAGCATTCCGTGAGTACTGAATACGAACATTCATTCCCCTGCAACTCTCGCGCGCTCACCAATATAGAGGCATGCGACGCACTTCGCAAATGAGCTTTGAATCAACGCAATTTTATTCACGATGTATTTATCGCATCAATATTATTATGTGTATTCATAAATATTATTTAAAATATTAACTTAACACCTGTCAAGTGCGAGTCGGACTCGCCCATCAAGGGTTCCGTATCAATTTCAAGTTTGTAGGTAAACGGGAAGTATAATTTACGAAAGTTGACAAGCTGAACTTTATGGGCGTATGAATTCATTTAGTATGAAATGAACTATAAATATGAAAAGGTAGAGCGCAGATATTTGATATTAATTTGGTAAGGATTTGTCTTTTCCTTTGTGATATGGAACCCTAAAAAGTAATAATGTATAAGATAAGAAAAAAATATTTATTAGTGCCATTGGCTTAACCATCCATTGGGCCATTATGTTAATTAGTTACGAGTATAATATACATATATAAATACGGTAGCGTTACACTCGTAATTGACTGAGTCAGCAAATTATGGTGACATAGTTGTAGGTGGTGTTTGTGTTACCCTATTATATTATATCCATTTCTAGTTAGGTCATATAACAATTCAAAAGCGCAAAGTTAACATCTTATGTTAAACTTTCAATGTGATTATTTCATAGAACCCAGTAGCTTTTAATAGAAGTTGTTCGGCTGGAACGGAATCTATAACATTGTAATTAATTAATCAAGATTTCACCTCGCACCTTACATGGACTATGATTTCGAGTTGAACAATAGACGCGAAGGCGTAGTAGAATCAAAGTTGTAGAAGTTAAATCACGACGTGCCTACATTTGTAGAGTTCCTTTGTTAGGGAGCCAAGTAATGAAAGCGCTAGCTGATAATAATTTACGAACAGCAGAAGTGTCGCTGTTTAATGGCGAAAATGGGGTTCGAGGAGCATTCCAGCGAGCGGGCGGGTGACAACCGCGTCGACAGCAAACTAAAATAATTATCATCATTGTCCCTGGCCACTGCGAACGTTTTAATTGTTCATTTACATTTGCAACGATGATACCAGTTCCGAACTATTTCGCCCGCCGTTCATTTTACACCGCCCGCCTCGCTGCCGTGTTATAGTCGACGCTTAATGGTCTGAAAAATGGAAATGAATCGCCAGATCTACAATGTCAATGTAGCGTGTCTGTGATGTAAGAGACTTGACTTCTTGTCACATGTTTTCTCGCGCATTTAAATTATGTATATGTAATATATGAACCAAATTAAAAAACATATAATTGGTCAATAAATTATTAATTAAACATTTTGCTATGGTTGGCATATATGGATGTGGATTCACTGTGACCTAAAAGTGATAACAGGACATTAGAAATGATAAATTTATTTATATACCTCAAAATGAAAAGTTTCAATTGAATTTCGTAAATATATAAATATAATCTTAATTGATTACAATATAAGACCAGTTTTATGTTATTAATATAAGCTTTACAAGATAAAAAAATATATGAAATATAATCTGGATGTCAAATGATTATACCTAGGTTTACGCCTAGATATAATCATTCATCAATCTTAAAATTTATATATTTTTCCTAAACATTTAAGAGTAGACGATTTAAAGCCGACGGGCATTTTGAACATTCGTATCAATTATTGTAACCTTGCATTTCTGTTTGCACCAAACTAAAATAAAGAAAACGATAATTTCATGTTTATTAGTGTTGTTATTGCTAAGTAGGTATTAATTTTGTTAGTATATACTTGAAAAGGCGAACTGGGCAGCTTTAAGATATTATATTCTTATAGTCAAAAATAAAATCCCCTATCCCTATATTTTAACTCTTTGATAAAAATTTTTTTTTGTAGTTTGTGTGCCCACATAGCATAGTAAATGACAATTCTGTCTTATCCCCATAATAGAGCTATTCATGAACGGGGCACAACAACTAGCATTATAAAATGAAATTACAAAAGACTTACTCGGAGGACTCCTGCGGCATTAATTTGTTTCAAGAATTTGTAGAGATTTAGCTTGAGCCGGGACGGAGTGTTCATCGCAGCCGGCGAGCGTTAACACTTATTAAGGGGGTGCATCCCTGCGACAGATGTAGGGGAGGATCCGCCATTTGCGTAATGTTAGGAATGGTTACACTCGATTTAATAAAACTCCGACAACATTTCATTCTGAAGAATTTTAGAGTCAATTTGTTTTAAAGGCCACAGAAGCATAGCGAAAAAAAACCGTAAGCCGAAACGTGCTCAGAATACATTGGCACGGCTTGGATTTCTTATCGATGGCAATTGAGACGAGTAGATACTTATGGTTTTTCGAGTGGCTCAGCTTCGTTTAATTTGTTGTTTCAGTCTGGAATTTTTATTAATGTTTCCCCTAATTTTACTTTTTTGGGGTACTACCTTTCAAACTTCAAATTTCATTCAAACGGCGCCCTTGTGTCTGTTTCTGTGAATTTTATTACAATATTTGCTGCTATTTTATAACAAGTTCGAGAGGGGACAACTCCATCATACATGATTTTTGCGTAACTTTAACTATTTACGCAGCGGTCGCACGAAAACATCTTGAGATCTCCCATTTTTGTAATATATATTAGTTACTCCGCTTCTGTTGTTATGGCGCAATAGAGCCTGGCCTAACCCAATAAATGGACTTTTTAAAAACTAGTAGTTCAGGAACTACTGGCTTAAATTACCGCCTTTAGTCAAACAAATTCTTCGACTTATAATGGTAATATTGGTTGTTTAATATTTTTTACTCATTATTAAGGTACTATATATCCAATAAATATTTTATACAGTTAGAAATTATAATTTATTTTTGCCGTTGTAAAACAGAAGTTATATTTAAGAAACATTGTAATTTATAAAGTACGATTTGTACTAATCTGTAAATATAATTAAATCATTTATAAATTTCGGTTGATATAACCTTCAAGACTTGAAACAATCTCACAATAATGTAAATATGCATCTTTTGTAATTTGGAAATATAATGGCCGTTAGAAATTGTATACTTAATACCTACAACATAAAAAATACAATTATTTATACACACCTAATATTATACCTAAAAGCACTTTTATTTTAATTATTTTAAATGTTTTTTTAAATTAAAATATGTGAGATGGCAACGACCGATGAGTGACGCGGTTATATCATTATTACTTGGGATAATTCAAATTCTGCGGTTGTCATAACTGTAAATCGAGTTGGAATGCGTTGTATAGACAAGTAGTGGACATGCGTACCTACACACTATATATATATAATAAATAATATTTCTAAATATATATTATAATTTCACTCAAATAAGTACATACGTACGTAAGTACCTAATCTCTGGCTTACGGAGATAATAGTGAAATCGGATATATGCTGCATACATACCATACCTAAACACGCAGACTACGAGCAATATATTTGTGTGATAATATATCGCTATACGATTTTCCCTTGCAAATATAATCACATTATGTCCAAGCTTCTGTATTAGCTTTGTGACAGGGTTCAGAAATTAATAGTAACACAGAGCGGGCGCCGATCGGAAAACACAAGGGGACCACTCAGCAGATGCTTATCTACACTCGCTCACTGGCAATTCTACTTCTCCGCTGCGAGTACGTGATTGCAGGAAATTATTGTCAGCTTGTAGTTTTCCATTGATGAATTAGCGTGAAGCGTGTGCTCCTTTGAATAGCAGTTTATTTGTATAATTAATTAATATATTTATCTTATCTTTACGATTTACTTATATAATATGGTTTTTTTAATATATTAATATTGCTGTTATTGTTGGTATCGAGGCAAAGTGCGGCGTTGAGTTCTGTAACTCGCTACGCCTCCAGATTTCGGCGGAAAGTAGGGAACGGAGTGTCTTACATTAGGTTCCCTCTGTCTTGGGTCTCAATGTATTAATTTTTTTGTGTGAAATGAACTGAAATTGTAAGTTTATAATCGTTATATATTCAATTTTCGCATATTTTTCTTTATCCGTTCCCCTATTGTTCGCCAAATTTTCGAGACATTACGTGTTGAGTAACGGAACTCACTCGGCACGCTTTGTCTAGTTACCAGAACGAATAAATGGCAATATTAAATATTTCATTCGTGGAGAATCGAACCTGATGCTACAGAAATGCTAGATGCAGAATGCAGAAATGCTAATATAAAAATATTTAAATATACACTTAATAATTGAATAATTATATTTATGCTGTCCCAAAATACTATGTTAAAAACAATATTATAATATCGTAGAATTTAGAGGCTAAAGCAACATGTGGCGTAAATGTTGTTACGATGCTAAATATAATTAATGATCGATTGTAGCTTGTCAAGGGTCTAGAGCAGAGAGACCCCACACAAATCTTTACCGACACAAAATAAAAGTCTTCTGGGACGAACGTGCCTTTTTAATTTGCGAGCATTAGGGGTGCGTAATAGGAGACATTTTCTATAGCATAAAAGTTGACGTAGAACAACAAATTGAATTTATTAAAGCTTATTTTAAATGTAAATATAAGCGTTATACCGTATCCCGCGCACAGCAGAGTAGGCAAGGGGAACTTAGTGTTAA
>FAPJ01007129.1:0-17656 GCA_001485985.1 Heliconius ethilla aerotome | reverse complement strand
TAAAATAAGTTTAAGCGAATGATTTGAGTCTCTGGGTTTATTATAAAGCGTTATAGAGTGACCACAGAGAGTTTAGAAACTATATTAGAAATTTGTTGAAAATAAAGAATAATTGCTTAGTTTGTAGGTACCATTCTAAAGTTATTTCAGATACAAGAGAAATAAAAAGATAAGATTAGATAGCTCATTAAAAAGCAGTTGAAACCAAATATGGCGGCAAATTATTAGCATAGCATACCTGAGTTTGTGGCTAGAAATTTTGTAATGGTTGCCTAATCCTTATAACCTCTTGTGCCGAAATAAAGGGTTTGCCTACTTAAGCAAAGATTGTTTTTTTAGGTTCACGCTGTATTCCGCATATAGCAGAACAGGCAGAGGAAACCTAGGAACCTATTGTTACCTGGTTCTTTATTTTTTTAATTTAGTATACATATATATATTACTTGTAGCTATTTGATGAATACCTACAACTACAAACATTTTTATTGCTATTGCAAGTATTAATTTATTAACCTTCTCGAGGCAATATTGGTTAAATGTAGAAAAAAATACACCTTACAGTGAATTCCTTTGGATTAAATTGTTTTGATACTTACTTGAAACCAAAATACGCATACGCTTTTAGTTTATATAGTTAAAAATTGTATAGAAACTCAAAAATCAGTTAAATATAAAATTAAATTTTACAACTCTCGTACCCGTTCCGATGTTATAACATAAAATTATGAATTTATTCTATCACCAATGGTATGTATAAACATAAAATTTCCTGTAAAGTAAGTAAATTAGTTCGTTTACCTCGAAATTTCAAACACTATATAAAGTTTTTTACATATTCATATAATATTATACCTACTTTGTACTTAAAAAAGAGAGGTACACACTGGATCAAATTTTAATTAAATATCAGTATTTTTCCTTTTCCATATAATTTTGCATATAATTATGTAGACACAAGGAACATAATGCTAAGATAGTCTGTTCCCCATTTCAAATTTTCAAGACATTGCGAGCTTTAACTCCTAAATCAACTAAACGTCTATCAGAGTGAGAAAATGAAAATAATTCACTCTCCCGAGACCACAGCCGTCGCATTCATAACCAAATGCAGGCCCACTGGCCTAACTAAGTCTAAATTATTTATACATATAAGTAATACTGTACTGATATATAGTATATATATTTTAAAAAACATATATTTTTTTAAACAACTATTCTAAAGCGATTGCCTAATATATTTTATAACAAATCTAACCTACGGTTAAATGGACCGTCCCAATTTTTTATCGGCATTCTCATTAAGCTTTCATCCTGCCACATGAGATCAACTTGACAAGTGGAATCACACACTGATATACCTTAATCGAAATCGGTTCAGTGATTCAGATTATTGGTGTACATGGTAAGTGTTGTAAATAACACTAGACACAGCTAGTGGTTTTACTTGAAAACACTGTCACTTATAACAGGGCGGAGGGAACCTAATGTTAAGACACTCCGTTTAGAGAAAAATATTATAGAACTTTTCATAACACTAACAAATAGTGACGCATTTGATAACTAAATATTATATAAACTCATTATTTTACAGACATAGAAATGCATAGAGACAGGCTAGTGTGTTGTATACCGCTTGGCGTGCCTTTCTCTATTACTATAGGTAAAGAAGCTTTGCAATACTAAAAGCGCAACGAATAATCCACATGTGGCTTCAACCGCTTAATTTTTATTATCGCCAAATTATACATTATCTATATATAAGTTACAGCCTAGGTGCTTTTCTGATATATATGCTATATTACCGTAAAGTTTTATCCAAATCCATTCAGTAGTTTTAGCGTGAAAGTGGAACAAACATCCATCCTCACAAACAATCACATACTTATACATATAATATTTGTAGGGTGAGGCTAAAACACGATTAGGTACTTCAGCCAAAAGGTTTTCAACTAACACCTTTTATATATATTTTCATATGCAAATTACACAGAAGACATGCAGGGTAGAGCCATGGCCAAGCAACGCTCCAGGACTTACTTAATAAAATCTTTTTATCTTTTTATAATTCTTAAGATATTAATCAATTGAATTTTATTTCTTTTTTCTGCTACAAGTAATCTTTATATATTAAAGACTAAAATATATTTATTAACATAATTCTGCTTATTTATCTGCTAATATAATAGTGGAGAGTTACATATTACAGCTTACAGCTTATAGCTTTTTACAGTAATAATATATAATAATTATAAAAATATAGTACAGTATAGAAAATTTCAAATTTAATTTTTAAAATTTATAACTACTAGGTACTTACTAACAGGTAGATATTACTTATATTAAAATAATTATGGAATTAAAACAGAATGTTAGTTGTTTATATTCATATATAAAAATTATAAATATGAAAGTAAATATTTCTATCAATACATGAGTACTATATATACAACATTAATTTTATCGAAATTGTCTTTCGTATCTGTTGAGATTTTTTTTTATATAGGTAGATACAAATAATTTTATTAAGAGACGGCGGCGGTGGCAATTCTGTATTAATTTCTCTATCTCGATGGCATACGTTAATTTTACCTACTAAAAAATTTCATAACTAATTTGTATATATTTTTGTATTTCTAGTATAATAAAAAATGACAGTTTCAGTAAAATTAAGTATGAAAAAGTTAAAAATAAAGCTTAAAATATAGCCTGATATGGCTTAAAATGACCCGTTAAGCATTTTTTTCAAACAACAATTGTTTTCCAATATATAACTGTACACGATTCGAATTCACTACCCCTTACATTACAAATAAGACTAGTGAAATAAAAGAAAACGTAGTTATCTATTACCATTTAGCTTAATCTAACTAGAAGACAAGAAAAAAAATTCACCGTAGTAAGTTTTTCCCACAATACAACTCTTAGTATAGAATATAAGCAAAATTATACAATAAAATTGTATAATCAAAGAAATATAGTTAATTACTAAATGAAATTGAATGCGTACTATTTAACAACCGTGGCAAATGGCCATAAATAAAAAATATGGTTCTAACTTGAAGAAGTCTTAAAACATGTATTCTTGAACTGATTGCTAAATTATTTTTTATATAAATAATTTTATATAAATAATTTATATAAATAAGTTTATTTAAATAAATAGATAGAAAATTTTGATATATCTAATACCTATATTTTATATTTGTATAAAAAAATCAACTAATTTATCGGCCTATTCATCTTAAAACGATAATACAATAGGATGTTTCTTTTACAAATAATTTAACAAAATTACATATACAAGTAATAAAAGTCTGTTTGTAAATATTAATAATTACTATTAAGAGAAATATAAAAATATATGTACTTAAATGAATAAATTTAAATTATTTTTAATTGTAAAAACAATACCGTCGGTCAGCGTTACACGATAATGGTTGCTTATTTTAAACTACAATTGTTATTTTAATTATTAGCCAAGCTTATATATACTTTTATACATCTTTTATTTTAGTTTTTGTATGTATATAAAATATTATTAATATAATATATTGTATATTAACAGAGGCAAGAAGTAATTATTTTCAATTCGTAAACTCTACATTTTTATATAACATACAAAACAAATATTCATAAATGTGTGAAACAAGTGTCTCTTTGACGTTAATTTTAAATAATGAATTTTATTTAATAACACATTCAATCTCAACTTATGACAATGTAAAAAAACGAATTAATGATGACATAATAAGAACGCAGTAAAGTACGAGTAAAGTGCAAGAACGTAACTGACCTGCGAGGCAGACGGGTACGAATAGCCGAACTGTGCGTACGCTGCCATAGGGACGATCATAAGGGCGGTTTCACACAACACTGTCTCTGAAAGTCTATCCACGGACGGTATTTACTCTATGTATGAAAAATAAAGTTATTTTTTATCACAGTTGTTTGTATGCGCGGCGGCTGCGCGGCGCAGCCATCCTGCGCGTCAAGGAGCCGGCGCTATCATGCCTTGGTACGGCACACCTTCACGCTTCCGTTTCTCAACACAGACTGGCGCGCGCCAGAAATTACACGCCCCTCCGCCGTAGGATAGAGCGATTTAAGCCCCACCCAAAAGGCGGGGTTTGCGCCTTTTAACCAATCGAGGCTTTAATTTTCTGCCCTTCCCAAAATTCCGTTTGGAAATACGTTCACCTATTGGCCTATTTATCCCCTCTACCGCCAGACCACGCCTACTCAAACGACGCCGCCTTTCCCAGGGTGGGGGAAAGCGGCAGTCGGCCTGACTTGTTCATGTTTATGGGTTTTCGTCGAGACAGTCGCGAGGTACAAACAAATTTTTATAGGCAAAAAATGGCTTGACTGGGGACAAGATGTTTCA
Source organism: Heliconius ethilla aerotome (assembly GCA_001485985.1). Classification (NCBI taxonomy): domain Eukaryota; kingdom Metazoa; phylum Arthropoda; class Insecta; order Lepidoptera; family Nymphalidae; genus Heliconius; species Heliconius ethilla. Next base: position 13,272 of record FAPJ01007129.1, on the reverse strand, counting down.
CCTTGTCAGATTTCCGAAGCGCCGAAACGAAAATAATTATTTTTTATTTCCGTTCAATTACGTACATTTCTATTGATACTTTCCTTTTATTTTTATATGAACTCGGTGCCTCATGTGGTAAATGGTTTAGAGGTTGATATTTATGCAAACATAATGACTATTTTCATATTTTGTGCAATATTTACAGTTTTGGCATACCTTATGAGTTACTTATTATTTATGCGTTTTACACAGCTTTCTTCATGAAAGACAAGGATGGAGCCCCCGCATCCCGCAAATACCAAAGTAGAGGGAACCAAGTGTTTAGATACTCCGTTCCGCTGGATTATCGTGGGAATCGAATCCACAACCGCCGCGTTACAGTCACACGCTTGTGCTCTTAGGCGACGACGGTCTCACAATTATATATTGATCAATATCAATAGGTATATACATATGTTTAAAATTGCAATTGTATATAGTAGCATCTTTCAGTAACAGGTTAATACAAAACCTTCTAAATAATTTAGAGTTTAATTGTGTTACAAAATTTATTAATTTATATGTAATAAAAAGTTTTTAATAACCACATATGGTGTTTAGAAAAAAATTGAGATGTAGACATTCTAAGAATATCATAGAAATATTATAAGTAATTATTAATTTCAAATGAATAAAAATATAAGAAGAATTTTTTTATGTCCGGAAACAACTATTTTATAACAAAAAAATCATGTCTATACAAATTTTAACCTGAAAATTAGATCATATAGACGAAATAAAATAAAGGAATAATAATTTCATTTATATGTAAGAAGTATATCATATATCTATTATATTTCATGTCAAATTATATTTCATATGTAAGTAAATTAAATAAGTAAAATTTTATAAATGTATAATATGTAGTATTTTTTATTTATTGTTAAATAATAAAATTATGAAAACTAACTTTTTATCCTCCACAGCAGGGTAGACAAGCAAGGCAGGGCAGAAAAGTGTTAAGACACCCGGCTCACAGCTCTCTGTTCGAATTCGAGACATATAAGTACGGAGAAAGGAAAAAAAATGAAATATAATCATTGCGACGAGCAGGAACCAAACTTAAGTCAGCGTGTTGCGTAAAATGTCGAAATTGATAGGTGCATGTAAAAAATAACCCCTCCATTTTTCTATATACTTATAACTTATTGTGTACAGAATATGTTTTAGCAAGTTAATTTACGACAATCGAGTTAAGGACGAGTCCATCATGGCGTAGTAGAGCAGTGTCTGACTCTAGGTGCGATATTTGTCAATTCTATTCTCGCGCGAGGGAATGATTGGTTTTTCAATTATGTCCATTTCCCCGCTCTGGCTCGGCGTTGAGTTCCGCAACTCTAGACGCAATGTCTCAAAAAATAGACAGTGTTTGGAGAACGGAGAGTCTTTACACTAATTCCCTCTACACACACACTAGTATACTATAGTCTACACTTCTATACGGGAAAAACTGTGAAGCTTTTTTTATAAGAACTTTAAGATAGAGCTATCTTAAAGCTTTGGTATTTAATAGTAAAATGTTTCATATTATAATAGAAAAAATAAAACAGGGTAAAATATTATTGCGGAAAATTTAAATCTATTAAATAATTTAAAAGAAAAATATTTTCGGGAAGTATAATAAATTACTTATATCTCTAAATATTTAGAGCAGACAGATGACAAATATCAGTTTTAGTTGAATATATGAGGGCAAGAGACAGCTGAGTCATTTTAGTTAAATGCGGGTGGACACGCAAAAACTATCTATCTATCTATTTATCTATATCTATTTTTATATACAATTATATAAAAGAATACAAAAATCAGTTTTGTAGATAAAAGATTTAAACAATAATAAATTGTGCCTGTTAGAATATCGATAACAGAAGAGATACAATCGCTCTGCAGAATATATGTTGTCTATTTGTTATTTATATAAGTATAATTCATTTATTTTTTTACAATAATTTAGGCTGTTTATGCTAGAATGATTTTTATTAATTATTCAAATCGATGATGCATTCGATTAAAGTTACTTTTTACTATTTGACTGCGAAAAAAGTTATCACATATATATTACAAACCGCTGTATACGCATATAAATTAGATAGGTAATATATATATATATATATATTTCTTATCGTGCCTCTTATCATATGGTGGTCCACCACCACCAATCTGAAGATCCATCTTCAGATTTCTACTGGTACAGATGGAATATTCAAAAAATAAATACAATTATTTATTTCGTCTCATAGAAGTAATTAAGCATAAAATAACTATTTTCTTTTCATCGTTAATTCCTAAAATTAAAATACTGATGCATTTTTTTCACTTTTCATATAATTTTAGTATTTGTCGGAGTGCACAACCCAGTGGAGTCATTTAGTATTGGTAGAGACTAGAGGGACCCCACACACAGCTACCTTACATAACGGGGTAGGCAGAGGGAACCTAGTGTTAAGTTCTTTCTTACATCGCTCCCACTCTCTACTTTCTGTCGTAGTCTGGAGACATTGCGTATTCAGTGATGAACCTCAACGGCCCGCCTCGTTACCATAGCGAATAAATGAAAATATTCAATATTTAATTTCTTTCGCCCTCTTGTGCCCCTGCGCCACGACTGGCCTCAAAAGTTAAATGATACTTTAAATATTATTTAAACAGGTAAGCTACCATAGCACATATTATTGCTTTTCCAAAGAAAACATGATTTTAATTAATAATACCTAACGAAAGGGATATTTTTCACTAAAAGGAAATCACGTGCACGCCGCGGGCGAAACAGTATCCGTTATTTATGTAACTAATATACAATGAGTTTTTAATTGTATTTAGAGTACAAGATACTTAACGACCTTACATACAACATAAGAAGCTTTTAAATACTGCTTTTAACGCTTATAATGACCACTCGACAGGTGTTGGGTTCAAATTTATTCGTTATTTTAAACATTTTTTTCTTTAACCACCAATTTGCGTGTATTGCCAGTGTTTTTTTTTCAGACACATTTTTTTATATTGTTTTTTAAAAAAAAACTCAATATAAAAGAAAAAAATATATAATTCTTATAAACCTATAAATTCTTCAAATGAAATTAGTACAAATATAAACGACATTTTAAATGTTTGTAATAATTATTCAAATTCTTGTTCGAATATACATATTGATTTAGTCTTAATTAGTACTTAAAATATATAAGTGAAATACTTTTAGAATAGCTAGAAGCATAGTTTATATGTTATACTGGCAATATATTGACTATTAAATACAAGGACCGCCCGTGGCTTTACTCAGTGTGCGTGCGTCACTTGAAAGGGTGATATTTTATAATACTTTAAGCTAAAACACTTTTGTTTACGTTTGATTGCCGTATCGGCACCGAGGTTGGATATTTTATAGTTTTGTTATTATTAAGAATTGAACTATTAGATTTTCTTAATTTTGCGCATAATCTATTTTTTATTCAACTTCACTCTATGTCCCGCTAGGAATAGGTTAGAGGGAGCCTAGTGTTAAGGCACTCCGCTCCCCTTTTACTGCCGAATTGTAGATGAAATGCGTGTGGAGTGACGGAATTCAACGCCGCCCGAACAACGAAGAACCAGAACCAGAGCGAAGAAACCAAAATATGAAATGTTTCAAAATATTCTATTTATTTTTACAGATATTATTATCTGTTGTTATCAACAAGTTGTGATATAAAGTCATATCTTTCAAATTATTATGACTAAATTTTACGTCCCAATAAGTATTTTCATATTATATTGATATTTACCGCTCACTTTTCCAACATAGATCATTTTTGAGATTCTTTCATCACTCATTCGTTGGACGTGCCCAAACCAGCTGAGCACGTTCTTCCTTATTCTCACCGTGACATCCTCACTAGTACCTGCCATCCTGTGTATCTCTTCATTGCTGATTCGATCAGCTAAGTTGAAAAAGATTTATGATGGAAAATAGAGCGGTAAGAGAGGTAGGGCTAGACCTCGGTTGACCTTCAAAAACACAGTATTACGTAAAAAGCATGAGGATCCCCCGGAAGAGGTTGATGACAGTGGACGAGGCGAAAGAGGTATGTAGAGTCCGTAGCGTTTGGGCGCTTATACAATCATAACATTTAAATTTTACCATTGTTTCTTCTAATAGATACAGTTAACTAAAAAATTACTAAACTAAAAAATTACTAAGTAGATTTAGTGTAAATATAAGTATAGCTATAGGTGTGTATGAAAATGATTGCTTACAATTTATATTATGCCTTTGTAATAAGATATTAGATATAGATAATAAAAAAAAATAAAAAGTTTCTAACGTTACATCGACTTAAGCCTTGTTATTACATACGATTATAAAATTTTGAATGTCAGAGGCATCCATTACACTTCTCTACAACACAAAACAGATAAAATAAACAATTTAATACTTCTACACACTTTAGTATCACATATTATTGACATTAATGAAGTTAACAATCTTTGCAGTATAAATAAAAAAAACTTTGTCACTAATTGCGTATCCATATTATATCAATATATCCGATCTCGAGGTGCCAGGTTCCTTAAAATAATATCGTATAGTGTAGGAATAGAGATTATTTTAGGGAACCCTCGCTTTTAGGCCTGGCGCCAAGACATCTGTCATCGTTAATAAGAAGCAATTTGAGTCAATTTTGCATTTTTCAAATATAAGCGGGCGTCCAGGCGTCGCTTGCAGGAAACACAAAAACATATAATAAATAAAATAAGTTGACATGGTACGTTTTGGAGGTTAGGACGACACTCCATCTGTATAGAAACTAGTGATATAGATTTAGAATATAGTATGGGTATGAAATAGAAAATATTGATAGCCTAAAATATTAATATTGGCGTTATGCTACTTGTCTACCCTGGATGGGTTAGTAAAGCATTTACCTTTTCTGTAAATTATTTTTTTTCAAATTCAATATTCAATAATACTATTTTCAAATGACATCAGTACAAACTATTGGATACAAACATTTTACACAATACCTATGTCTTTACAATAACTACCTTCTACTTATGACTAAATTCAGTTAAATTTCATAATATTTACATTAACTTTTAAATATAAAAAATAATTATAAAACAAAAAAAAACAGCATCAAGGCAATTTGGAAAACGACAGCGAACGTAACATCCAACCCGACGTTTACCATTTCATATCAATAGCATCGCACTGTTGACACGCCTAACTAATTATCCGACTGGCGTGGGCTCGCGTGCAACGAAAGTAAGCAGTTTAGATATTTACAAACATATGTATGCAATTAGAGGCCAGTCGTGGCGCAGGGGCGCAAAGTGTGACTGTTAACGCAAATGGTTATGGGTTCGATCCCCATTTGAGGAGATGAAATAATTATTCATATTTATATTTCCATTTCTTCGCTCTGGTGGCGAGGCAGAGCGCGGCGTTGAGTTCCGCTACTCAATACACAATGAGTCCAGAATTCGGCGGAAAGTGGGGAAGAGAGTGTCTTAACACTAGGTTCCGTCTGCCTACCCTGCTGTGTGCGGGATACAGCGTGAAGCTGATTTTGATTTGATTTGTATACAATTAAATGCGTCGGCGCAGCGATACGCTGTCTTGGTACCCACTTAGGTAATTTGATGTTAGATTTATATATGGAAAACATCTATCTGTTTGTTGTTCGTACAGACAAAGCGTGTATTATTACGTATTAATACCTACCTTCCTCTACCAGAGCGGAAAAATTAAAATGATTTAAGTATAACAACTCCTCTCCTCTCCTCTCAACTTACTACTTTTTCTCAACTAACTTTCTAACTATACATAATATAAAAGAACATTTATCTTCTATGAAATAATGAATCGTACATGTTGTGCAAATTAATTCATTGAATTGTTGACTAAACAGATAACAGATTACTCAGAATAACGTCAGCTTCACGCTGCATCTTGCACACATTAAGGTAGACAGAGAGAACCTAGTGTTAAGACACTCCGTTCCCCACTGTCCGCTGAATTCCGGAGATTTTGACCATTTGACGCTGAGCAGACTCTAGATTAATTTAGACATTTTATTTATGTAATGCTTTATAAACAAAAGCTATTCAATAAATTAATATAATATCTAACTTGTTATATAAATAAACAACGTCTTATAATCTAATGTTATACTTATAATATGCCTAAAACTAAATAATACTGTCAACTAACACTACCTAATTGACATCTCTGAGTAGGGCTTTCAAGCCAGAGTTTATTATTCAAATGCATTTCAACTGCCGAGTGAATTTTAATAGATAGATACAGATGAATTTCAGCAAATCCTAGTACTTTAATAAATTGAATTAGTTTTTAGTTAAATTTATGAACAGACATTAGTATTTAGTATTTTTAATAACAATTTGTCCTAAAATAAATAAATCTGCTTTACGCTGTTTGCCCCACACAGCAGGTTAGGCAAAGATAACCTATTCTTAACATACTCCATCCAATCAATTCTGGAGGCATTGCGAGTTAAGTGGCAGAGCTCATCGCCGCGCCTTGTCTCGACACCAGAGTGAAAAAATGAAAATATACATTTTAAAAAATATTTCATTTCCTCGAGTGGGGATCGAACCACCACCAGTCACACTTTGTGCCACGACTAGCCTCTCAACATCTTTAATATTTTTAATAAAAACAAGTTTTATTATTAAACTTTAGTAATTTTTATTATTGTAAGTACCTATATCAAAACTGAGAGCCAGTTTTATACAAATAATCATAACAATGTTACCCAATACTAAAAAAAGTTTAAAAGTAATAAACACCTGTTAAAGCTGATTTTCATTAAAATATTAATCAAATAGAAAAGACCTAATCATCTTCAATCAAAAAATTCAATCTAAAATCAATTAATTACTTTGCCGGCCGTAGTGTGACACACTGACACGTGCACCTACATAAAATAGAAACATCTATACATATATGTAATACCTTAGTTTATTTAGCTTCATGCACACAGGGTAGGGAAAGGGAACCTGGGAACTTAATGTTAAGACGCTCCGTTCTTCCTTTTCCGCCGAATTCTAGAAGCATTGCTTGTAGAGTGGTGGAACACAACGTCGTACTTTGTCTCGTTATAAAAATGAGGAAAATATTAAATATTTAATTACCTCGAGTGGAAATTGAACCCCAAATTGTTACAGTCGGACCCTTGTGCCCCTGCGCTACGAGATAATAATATTATGTCATAATAATGTTTCGTAATATTCCTAGTTCCTAATATAAATAAATATTAAAAAATAAACGTATAATGATATATCTAAAATGAGATCTCTAGTTTATCCACTTTCATCTCTAGTCAATCCACTTAGAAGAAGAAAGAACTAATATCAAAATGCATCAGAAAATAGAAACCTGAGTGCTACCTTGACAGCAGATATTTTCGCACAAACCTTTATTAGCTATATTTTTATCTTATGAATTACAAGCGACACTTGCATCGCCCGGTTAATTTTATTTTTATATCGTTACCAAATTATACATTTTTTTAATATAAATTGTGGCCTTTTTATTATTCCGATATGTTAGCCTAAGTTTCATCCACATCGGTTTAGTCGTTTTAGCGTGAATTTAGAACAAACATCTATCGTCGCAAGCTACTAGTATCTAAGACTAACCCTAACCTAATAAACCTATAGGATAAAAAGTTGAGGCCATCTTGGCGCAGTGGAACAGCTTCTGGTAGTAAATTATTGTGGGTTCGATCTTCACTCAGCTCCTTAATTTCGCATAAAGTTCTGGCGTTGGCGGAAAGTGAAGAAGTTAGTGTCATACCATAACACAGTAAAGAGAGATCATAGGAGATCTATATCCGGCAGAGAACCGGACGAACACAATAATTACGACACAGACTAAAAAAATAGAGAAAAAAAATGTTTCCATTTAGATGGATCCTCCCTTAAAAATATTTCTTATTTTATAAATTGGCAAAACACAAAAAAATGCAATGGCAATTATCATAGCACCAAGGGAGAAACCTTTTTTCATTTAAACAGATAAATGTATTATATAGATATAGATATATATAAATATATGTATATATCGGTTGATTACCCAGTCGGCCGCAATGCGTATGCACGGACGGACATATTGCCGGTCGAATTCTGATTGTTTAGAGAATTTATTGCCCCCGTGCCTTGTACAGTTAATTGAATTCGCCTGTAGAATAGGCGCTGGCTGTGCGGTCTCTGTCTTGCGAGTATTTTTGTTTTGAATGAATTTAATTCATACAATTACTTTGGATATGTAAATTTTTGAATGTATTAATCGGTATTTATATAGTATGATGGTATAAATTGATTTGTAAGTATTATTTATTGTATTCCACAATATATTTCAAAGATAAAAGATAGAAATGAATAGACATAATGAGATTATAATAGTATATTTTTAAAAAACCTCAGAAAAATTTAAAAATCTAAGTATTTTTTTCAATAATTAGATATATATAACCATGAACAGATGTAAGCATCCATAGAGTCTGTCTGAAGAGAATTTTGAACGTCCTAGTAAAATCGGTATTTAATTAACGGCAAATTTAATACAAAGCGGTAACCTAATTATCTAACTTGATACAGTTGTTAGTATAAGGCTGACTGCGGACTTGCGACAATAAGACATAATTTTGTAGTCATTAAGTAATTATTTCAACAATATATTTTGTTTTTAAAATTCGAGAAAAACATATAAATAAAACAAATTTCCAAAAAGAATTTACTAATAGACTTACGAGACCAGTGAATTTACATTAAAAAATCATTTTCTTTTTATTTATATATTTTATTTTTTTATCTTAACACTATATGTCACACATATCAGTGTGAGAGTGTTAGTAAGGACACTCCATTCTCATTAAGAAGCTTTCGATCCCCACACTTCGTAGCCGCGCTCTGCCGCGTTACCAGAGCGGAAAAATGAAATGAAATAAATGAAATATTAAATATTTCAGTTTTGCAACTGAGAATCGAACCCACAACCGTCGCGCACACGCTTGTGCCCCTCTATGTAATATAATTAAATAATCTATATAGTGTAGTCTTCTTCGATTTCATTTACAAGTGCTACTTCTATTAACAGCCACCGACAACTTACTCATATATTTTAGTAAATTTACTTTTTAATATCAACATTAATAAATACATTAGAAAATTACTGTGAAGGCAAACATAACATATCATACTGCGTCACTACTCACTGCGCAGTGGGGCCTCGTCAGACTGTAAACAATATAGTTCTGAGTTCGATCCTAATTAAGCTGCAAAAAAGTATATTAGTGACATTATAACATCCATTTTTTGTATCAATATTATGTCCAATAGACGATCACAAGCACTTATAATATACATATTTTTTCAAAGAATAATGCAGTATTTTTATATTAGCCATTTAAAATAATCCCTATGATAGCATAGGGTATTCCCATAGTACCTAATTAAAATTTTAATTTAAAAAGTCTCAAATGTATACAATTCCTTATTATTAACGAGACAATGTTACTATTATGGTAATCTAATATCGATTATATATATTTATCTCTAGATCGAATTCATTAATTATACTTAACGGTGTACCGAGTCAACGTTCATTATTTCAAAACAAAGTTCTCTTTACGTTACCTCTGATATCAATCACTTATCTTATATTACGTGTTGTTAATTGTTTTATTGTATTTGTTATGTTAATTATAGGGGGGCTAGTGTTGAATCTCGTCTTTACTCTTTTTGGTGATGACACATACTGATGATTGAAATAGGGAACGGAGTGCCTTAACACTAGGCTCATTCTGCTATATGTGGGATACAGCGTGAAGCTGACAAAATTTTTTTAGTTTAGTTATATTACCCATTCGATTTAGGGTTGAATTGGAATAAATGCCCCATATATTAAAATCCATTTTTCCTAAACTTCGCTTGTTGTGCAGTACTGATTTTTTGGATCCCGCACATAGCAAGTAGGCATTGGGAACCTCGGAACCTAGTGTTAATGCTCCGCTTTCTTCTTTCTGTTGACTTTATGAGGCATTGCGTGGTAAGTGGCGGAACTAAACACCGTATTCTGCCTCTTTACCAAACAACGTATCGTTACCATATACTTAGGTAATTTACGAATAAAAAAATAAAAAGGTTTTTAGCAAGTGCTTCTTTATTCCCGGTTTTAAACCACAAATAATTATAACACGATGAGAAACACACATCCCAACTACTCCATACATAGCATTGTTATTTAGTCATCACTGATCTCCTCATCACAAAAGGGGTGCCTGGGGCCAACTTGCATCAAGATCAAAAGAGTGAAACGAGAAATTATACAAAAAACATCCACAACAAGACATTGGAGTCAAATGAATATAAGCGGAAAACATTTAACTTTACCATACAATAGGAGGATACATTAGGATATGACCTTACTTCCGGTGTTTTACACAGCTGTTAAAAACACGTAAACACCATTACTATCGCATAATTAACTAAAAAGTCCAGTTCGAGACAATTAGGTCCATCTTTGAAATAGAAATTACTCAACATTTCGATTCCGGATGTCGCTAAGTGTTGAAGAATGTCAACGAACACAACGATGTTAACCTTTAAAAGCTTTTGGAATGTCTCAATATAATATTGCATCATTTTTTACAAAACATTAGCTTCGGCTTCACGCTCTGTCCCGCACACAGCATGGTAGGCAGAGGGAACCTAGTGTTAAGACCCTCCTTTCCTCACTTTCTGCCGTATTCTGGAGGCATTGCTTTAAAAGTACATTATATACCTATAGAACTGTAATAAACTTAAAACAAAAATAAACAAACTTTTTTTGGAGGTTAAAAATTAAATAAATTTATTATACTTCCGGCAATAGTGAAATATTGCTATAAGATGTTGAGGATATATTAAGAGCCAACTTCTTGCTAAATGACAGCTATGGGCGGGTCAAGTGGTCGTATCAGGGATCTCTATACAAAAACTAAACGCATCTGTCTCTATAAGGACTTGTTCACACTAGCGACCAATTTTTATGCTAAGGCTTCATTATATTTTTTAATGCATTCTCCATTTAGATCTAGTATACTTACTACGAAACTCTTACGAAAGACATATACACAACATATATATACAAACAAATAGTTAACTATAAAAAATAATTTGTATGATTTCCATATTTTCCTATTTTAGGGTCGTCTGGCAATAATATTGATTTGAACCCACTGTGATACGATATATATTAATATATGATATTTCGTTCGTATCACGTATTAATATAATATTTAGAACGAAATATTATATATTATAATATTAAAACCAGTTACTATTACCAGCTACTTATAAATATAAAAAATGTCTAAAATAGGCCTAATTCATAAGAGGCGAATCTTAAAAAAAAAGGCTTTACTCAAGCGGATATCGCGGAAATGACATAAGTCCCGATACCAAGGTACACGTGTCTATTATGTTTAGTAGCGTTCTTATTATCTTTTACAAGGATTACATATTTTCTAACAAAATTTTACTATTTTGTTACGGTTTAAATCTTTAAATTATTATTTTTTTAATTATATCAGCTTCACGCTGTATCCCGCAGAAAGCAGGGTAGGCAGAGGGAAGCTAATGTTAAGACACTCCCGTGCCCTGCTTTTTTGCGCTTTGCCTCGACACCAGAGCGAAGAAATGGAAATATAAACGTCAATAAATATTTCACTTCCTCGAATGGGGATCGAACCCACAATTGTCGCGTTACAGTCACACCCTTGTGCCACTTCGCCACAACAGCCTCAAATCCTTAAATCTTTATTTTAATAAAATATGTAAGTTCATTCGGCCCGACTAGGAAAGTAGGTAACAACTGTAAAATTTTGAAATTTAAAAAAACGATTTACGTATTTTCCCAAATTCATCATTTCCCATTTTACCAAATCGGTTAAAATTACACATTCAAGCAAGAATAGTACCGAGAACCACTTAAAAAACTTTACTTTAAAATTGAACATAGGTGTTCGAGCTTTCTAAGATGAAATGCATGCATCGACGTGGGAACTCCGACACGTGCGCACCTTAAGAGACGTACCCAGTAGTTCTATAATCCGTATCAAATCGATTAACATCTATGTAAATTACATTGTATTTGGTGAAGCAATCTTCTAGATATATAATTCGGCTATTTACTTAGTATTTTAATGCAATAACTAGATATACTTTCATGTTTGGTATTTGTACTTACAAATATTATTTTTATCTATTAGATTCTAAGAGTTAAATTAAATTATAAGTAGTTAAAGCTATAGAAAAGTAAGAGTAAGTAAAAAGTCTTTGTTTCTTTTTAGTTTATTATTAATATTGCTAACGCATAGATTCTACTCTAGTACCCTATCGTAATCATATCTGATCGTATATTTATAATTTAGCATAATTTGTGTTTATTGTGCCAACTGAAACGAATAATGTATACTAATTATTTCTCTACTTTGAGGTAAAAGTATGATTTTCAAATAATCTACCTCTAAATGTCCCCTTAAATTAATTTATCTATTAGTAAAACCATTCTTAAATATGCTGAGTGTAAAAGATTAAAGTATCTAAGCATACGTCGTCTCTAAGATACGATTTTTTTTATGCTACTGGTAGATACATAAAGATAAACAAAAGATCTAGTCAGATCAAAAACAGGATAAATCTTAAATTAAAAAAACTATTTTTTTTGCTTCAGGCTGTATCCTCCACATCACAGGGTAGGCAGAGGGAACCTACGTTGCCCACTTTCCTCTGAGTGCTGAAGGAAGGCATTGTGTGTTGTTTGTTACCATGGCGAGATAAATGAAAATATTAAATAAATGTTTAATTTCGTTACTCCCGCGCCACAACTGACCTCAGCATATTCCTTTTTATTTCAATTCCAAAAATATTTGTAGTTTATATCACAAATATAATTTTTAAATGTGAAATATTTTTTGTTAAAAGTAAAAGGTCACATACAAAACATATCTCTCTTTTAACGGAATTGAACCACCTAGTGTCAAACTATAAGTAAGTACTCATAATATAGGTACATAACCCACCACACACTCGATCACAAATAAAATATTTTTTAATGCATTATTCGATGCCTTTTGAATTAGATTAAGCTAATATAATTTTACAGACCAAAGAAATGTGTGCCATATAGCCTAACTCTATATCCTGCATACGCATAGCGTTAAGACTCTCCATTTCCCTTTTTCACCGAATTCTGGAAGCATTGTG
>FAPJ01007099.1:896-28339 GCA_001485985.1 Heliconius ethilla aerotome | reverse complement strand
AGTTAAGAAGACAAAGAGCAGCATTGAATACCACCATTCAACAATATGTCTTGAAAATTTTACTTAGACTGGAGAATGATGTTTCTTAAGACTAGGTTACTCTGACTGTGATATGTTTAATATAATATGAAGCTACAAAAAATATAATAAAATGTAAATCTGTTCTGTATATATAGATATTTATTTTATTTCTTATGCAATAAATATATTTCTTTACTACATAAGGGGCAAATGTGGTGCAGTGGGGAGAGTATCTTACAAAAATCATAAAGGTTGTATGTATGTTAAATCCCTACTTGGTAGATGAAGTGGTGCTTTGAGCTCTGCCACTTAAATCATATCATATCTCCAGAATTAACCCTAGGTTCACTCTACAGTCTGCCTACCCTGCTATATGTGATTTACAGTGTAAAGCATTTTTTTTATTATACCTCTTTAAGAACTCGTTGTAGTTCCTCTACTTGAGCTTGTAAAGCTCGGGCTGCATCTTCACTCACTCCTGGCCCCTCAGCACTTAATACTTTAATCTTGTCCCCTGAACCCTCGGCCGGACGAGCAGCTTCAACATCTGCTTCTTTAGCCTTCTTCTTATTCTTCTTAGCAGGGCTCTCTTTCTTTTCCTTTTCTTCTGGTTTCACAACTTTTTTTTTGTCACTTTTCTTGGGCACTTCCTCCCACACCCCTTCATCAAAGTCAACAGGTTTCTCTGCCTCTACAGCACCCTTGTTCTTCTTACTCTTTTTAGCCTCAACTGGGGCCTCTTTCTTTACGATTTTGGGTTCAACTCTCTCTTTAGGCTTGGGTTTCTCAACTTCCTTTACTTTCTCCTCTTTTTTCTCCTTTGAAGGAGATTTCTTGGAGCTCTCAGATTTTGCTTTGGCGTCATCCGAAGAAACGCGGTTAGGAGAAGATTTCTAAAATAAAAATATTATTATTGTTACATTCTAATATATTTAACTTTTTTACTTATTAGAACATCTACATGATTTAAATTACTTCCTTAAAACACCACAAACACGAAAAAGCCCTAATAGATTATTTTAGATATTTTATAACAAACATATGTTTATGAGTTAAAAATAAAACCAGCAGAAGGTATAACTCGCAGGTGAATAATATCAAAAATCTGTTACCTTCTCCTTAATTTTTCTCTTCTTATTGGATGATTTCCTGTCATCGGCAACCAGCGGTAATTTATCGAATTGCGGTTGTTCTGCTGTGTGAAATCCGAATATAAATACGAGCGCAGCACATACTAAAACAACCGCTACAGCTGCCGCAGGAAATAGAAACTGGGTATTCGACACTTGCCTTAATAATTCCATCTTAAAAATTACTTTCGTAACAGTCGTAACTTTACAGTCCACATAAAAACGTTTCGATAAGGTATGATAGTGTCGAATAAATTAATTCCCAAGTGATAAAAGCAGACACGGAGACATGATGACGCGGCTGTGACGTGCCAAATTCGCGACCTGTTAGGGTGGCCATAACAATATTTACATAAATGTTTAAATAGAATAACAAAGTCTTTATTAATGTTTTATTAGCATAAAATTATTTTTTATCAATAAACTACTGAATAACTTGTATAGTTCAAGAGTAAAATTACTATTCAGTAAAATAATTGATATAAATTATAAAATTTGTTACTTAATCTCGATATTTACAAAAATAAACATAATATTATTACAAATATCCAGTTCTGAACATAGCAAATGGTAATATTTTGTTACTGTATCAACTACTAGTTACTTACAATATTCTTAGATTTTTCAGTCAGAACTTTTAGCTTTGAAAATTAGCAACAAAGATGAAATTACCAAATGTTGCTGCCTAATAAAACTGTATTTGTCTCACTCAAGTTTGGTTTTCACATATTGTTATTATTAAATAGCAACATTTTACTTAATTTTTTTATTCTCTTCAACTAACAATCTCCATGTCCATCCTTCATTTGGAGGTTATATTTACATTTTACAATTCGTAATGTGTATGTCATAACCTGTATCAATTATTTAATAAAACCGTGATTAATATATACTTAACGATTTATTTTTAAAGCTCTTTTTCTTTCATTTAATTAATACAAATATATATTATAATTGAGTTAAAAACATGGGTAAAAAAAATAAAAATAAACGGAATAAAACCGAAAATGCAAATGATACTGTTACTGAAGATAATGACAATATTGCTGAAAACACTAATGACAATATAAATGAAGAAGATACTGTAAGCACAAACAAAGGTCTGAAGAGATCAAATGAGGACTATGGCTCAGACTCTGATACTGAAAAACCCAAGAAGCCTAAGAAAAAGAAAAAACAACAGCCTGTTTCAGAAGAATCAGGTGGCAAAAAAGATAAAAAATCTATAAGACAAATTAAAAGAGAAAAATTTGCTCAAAGACAAGCTGAAGCACAGGCAGTGGCTAAAGACCAACTTAAATCACAATGCCTTAACTACTTATCACAATGGAAACATGATAGGCAAAATTGGAAATTTATGAAGGCAAAACAAGTATGGCTTTACAAAAATAAATTCTCAACTCAGTTAATACCAGACTCAGCATGGCCAGTATTTTTGGAATATTTTGAATCAGCGACAGGAAACATAAAAAATATGTTATTAAATGATGCCAATAAGATTATAAAACATATGGATGATTGGACAGAATCACAAAACAAAGAAGGGTCTAATGAAAATGAAGAGGAAGGCATAACAGAGGACCTTGGGAAACCTAATGACACAGTTTATAATAGAGCTAGAAGTTTAATACAATGTTTACAAGAGTAAAAATGCTGTTTAATTTAATCATTTTATTACAACTACCATAATTTTGATAACATCAACAATGTTTTAAGAGCATAAATAAATAATTTCAATATCTTATCAGTTTAGGCCTTAACCTTGACTTCAGCTTCTTCAACTGTAAATTGTTCAATCCATTTTCTCAATTTGTCTGTATCTTGCAAACCAACTAGTCTCTGTTGTACTTTACCATTCTTGATTGCAACTAGAACTGGTACTGAGCTGACTTCATAATCGAGAGCTAAATCAGTTTGTTCATCAATATCAACTTTAGCTAGTACCACTTTTCCCTTATTTTCAGAAATTATTGATTCAAGCCTTGGTGTTAACAGTCTGCATGGGTTACACCATCTGTAGCAATAACATTTATATGTTATGTAAATAATTTATATATTTTCAATATATTGTATGTTGTGCGTGTGTATAAAGTATTGACTCTACAGGGCAGGAGCTCACAATGTGCAAAATTAATAGATATTAGAAATTTTATAAATAGGACTATTAGATGTTCTTAATCAAATAAATGAATGTAAGTTCAACAACCATGAAGAGTATCGAAAAAATAGGCTTAAATCTAACAACATAAATTAAAAGTAATTTTATGTATATCTTATAAAATGTAACAAACATGCAATAAACGGGAAATTTATTTTGAGTCTTCCCAACTTTTTTAACGATTTATCTGGTTGCAGTTGATAGTCTGGATAATACCGGATCCATATAATCGAGTCTTTACATAAAAGAGTAAGAGCAGGCCATGGTCATGACAGTGAAACTTTTCTTTGCTTTTGGTGAAATGGGTAACAGAAATCCGACAATGGTAAAAAGAAGTATGATCTAGTTTCATAAAATGTAATTTTCTGTGAAGTGAAATAATGTTCATTACTTACGTTGCAAAAAAATCAACAACCACTGGAACTTTGCTGTTGATAACTTTATCTTTAAAGTCATCAGTGCTTTGGATTTTGATTATATCATTTTTAGGGGTAGTGACTGAAATATTTCTTGAAACTAGAGGTCGGACAAAATAAGGACTTCTTAGTAACAAAGCAGTAGTAGTACGTCCAAACATCTTGCTTTTCTTGTTTACGCAATTTTATAACTTTTCGCAAATAAGAATTGCTTATTTATCGCGCGACCGAGCTCTAGCGAATATACCAGTTGTCAAAGTAAAAGTCAAATTTGATTATTTAAAATTTGCGCATAATTCTCATAGACAAACAGAATATATTAAATAATTATTTAGTATTTTGAGAGCTAAAAATTTCAATATGAAATATCTTTAAAGCATTTAATTATAAATTGGAAGATAAGAAAATAGAACATTTCTACTGTTTCATAGTTTTGCATTAATCAACTATCGATTAATGTTACATACGTAATTTCTATTTATAAATTTAAACATGGCAAAATAAATATTTATTTTTACTGACCAAACACCATTGAGCTTAATTTAGTACAGTAGAAACTCGATTATCTGGCCCTCAGTTATATGGATTCGCGATTATCCAGACTATCAACCGCGATTATTATTTTATACAACAAAGAAACCTAAGAAAATACATATGTACTTACATGCGTACGTAATTTATATGTGTATAAATCGTATATTGGAAAATGATAATAATTTATTAATAAACATTGATTTTCGTTGATATGTACTTGTACTTTTAATAGACACATAACAATTTTATGATACATTTGCACAAACTAGCTTTTCTTCATTAACCGGACTAATTATTATCGTTAGTCATTCGGATAATCGAATATTCGAATGACTAACGACAACAATTAGTCCGGTTAATCGAGTTTCTACTGTACTTTTAAATTGATAAATTTTCCACACGCCTAAATGCCATAAATCAGTACTTCAAATATCTATAATCGACTAGAATATGTCTTTTTGACGTCTTGTAGTTGCACGCAACGCGACAGTGCCAACAAATTTTAATTCATGTATCAATACCGGAACATATTTTAAGATGTATTCTAGTGATGATTACAATGAGGTGTGTAAAAATTTAAGTGTTACTGATAATCAATTACTTGTAAATTACTAGAAAAATAACCTAAAGTGAAACATACTGGTGTGCACTAAGCATTTAATGCTTAGTTTTAATTGAATTATTTCATATATAACAATGTTGTTTTCTTTTTAATTACAAATGACGATTTAGTTATTATAGAGTTTAAAATAAATAACCTTTTATAATACAATTACAGGGCGGTTATGAGTCTTATGGAGACTATGAACCCCATACAGGCGACCCTCAATATGACTTGGAGTATGATAGGTCATACTATCAAATGCCCGATTTGGTAAGTATAATAATACCTACAGAACCTAACTCATAAATACTCTTATATAAATTTATTAGGTTTTAACATAATTTATTGACATTTTTAGGTCAAGAAATTTCTTGTATACTTTCGTAACATGATTACTGAGGGAATGACTTTTGAAATCCAAAATCTTTATGAAAATACATTCCCCAAGCTCACAGAACAATACTTTGAAAATACTCCATGGCCTGATGAAAAAGAAGTTGCACCAATTGTAGACAATGATCATGTAAGTAAATGCTTATATGCCCTAATTTATTTAACTACTCTATATTAACATGTCACTAGATTTTTGTAAGACTCAGAGAAACTCACTTTGAAAATTTATATCTGGGAGTGTTAAAACACTAGGTTTCCAGGTTCCCCCTGCCTACAAGATGAAGAAGTTATATTGATAATTTAAATTAATGATTCATTCTCATATGCTTCTTTTAAAGAGGCAAAAGTGATACTTTAGCAACAATGTGAGATACTGTGGCAGTATTTCCAGATAGTGGAAAATGGAACTTATATCCTTGTGGATATATAGTTGTTTGTAGCACTTGCAGTGAGATGTATGAAAGATTTATATTTTATATAATATGGGTTTTATCTACAAATGTATACTTTCACAAATCAATTGATGATAAACTGCTCAAATTTGTCCTTTTATTTTTATAATAATACTGTTTGAAAAGTGAGAATCAGAGTGTTTTAACAATATATCCTCAATGCTTACACTGCTGTGTAAAGTCAAAATATTTTTGAATTCTTGTTATGATAACAATAGCATTAAAGAAATGAGGACCCACTTACACCTACTTTTCAAAATAAAAGAGATGTGGAAACAAAAAAAACATATATTTTACTAATTTATAATTATGGCCATATATTTATAACATAACAGCAGGTAGGTAGAGAACCTAGTGTTAAAAAGGTCTATTTATCATTTTGCAACCAAATTCAAGACAATGTTTGTAAATGACAGAACTCCGAAGGCCAATGACCCGTAACAAAACAAATACATTTCACTAATGGAGATTAAACTTGCAACTATTATGTTCAAACATTGTTGTAATGTCGTAATTCTTCCCAAGTTTGATATCTTTTTGTGCAGGTATTCATGATCCTGTACAAGGAGCTCTATTTCCGTGATATTTACGCTCGGGTGCCTGGTGGTCCAAAACCAGAGCAAAGATTCCTGTCATTCTACAATTATTGTGACTTATTCAACTATATATTGTCAGCTGAGACTCCTGTCCCATTGGAACTACCTGACCAGTGGTTGTGGGAGCTCATTGATGAATTTGTATATCAGTTCCAGTCTTTTGCTCAATATAGGTATGTAATACTGTAATATTACGTAATAAAAATATATATTTCTTAGTTGGAGTAAATAATATCTAGCTCTATGTTGTTTAAATGTGTTTTTATATAAGGAGCTATTTATAAAATATGTTATGTTAAGGAGATTCAGGAAGTGTCACATGGGGGGTAAAATTTTTTGATTTTCCAACTTACTATATAAGTTCTAAGTATGAAAATATAATATTTTTGTAAACAAAACTAATTTTGGAATTATTATTAATTTAATAGTTTCTTAGATGTAAAACCTTGGGGGATTTTTTTTTTATATTTTCCTTTTTTCCCTCTGGTGTCGAGGTTTACAATACGCGTATAATTTAACACGTAATGCCTCAGAATTCAGCGGCAAGTGGGGAACGGAAGTTTTTTTATGTCTTCCTGTCCTTACACTAGGTTCCTAGTTTCCCTCTGCATATCTTGCTATGTGCAGGATACAGCGTGAAACTAAAATATATATATTTCTTTACATGTCATTTAGGTCTCGCACCTCCAAGTTGAGCCAAGCGGAGATAGAAAACTTGAATACTGAGAACAAGGCATGGAATGTTCTTTGCATTCTCAATGTTCTTCATTCACTGGTCGATAAATCTAACATCAAGCGGCAGCTGGAGGTAGTGTATCTGTTACTTTTAAACACCTAAATAGTAATTTGTTATACATTTTTTTTCAGCTTTACACATTATTCCTTATAAAGCGGAGTAAACTTAGTGTTCAGACACTCCACTATCAGAGACCACAAGTGATAGTGGAGTGTTCGGAACATCGGAACTTAACGCAGTGCTTTGCATTACAGAGAGCAGAGAAATTAACATAATTCATTTCCCTGATTAGTTATGTATGAGCATAAAATGAGCATGTTATTATCGCACTTACGGTCAGACACGGTACCACTCATCTTCATGTATAATACTTTATTTTTAGCTACACGCTGCATAGAGGATGGTAGGCAGAGGTCACTTATTGTTAAGACACTCCGTTCCCCATTTTCCGCCTAATTCTGGAGGCATTGCGTACTGAGTGGAGGAACTCAACCTTCTGCTATAGCCGAGATACTATGTGAAGCTGTATCTAATAACAACTATTTAAAAATAATTACATTCTACAACTTGTAATAGTATCTATTTAATTCTAGTAGCAAAGCCACTATAAACATGGGAGTTGTGGGCTCATTTCCAACTCAATATGCAATGTCTTGAATTCAGCAGCAGAGATAGCCTTACGCTTTACGTATATCTGCTTATCCTGCTTTGCGTGATATTGCGTGAAACTAAAAAAACTATATTGACAGGTATATGCAACTGGTGGAGACCCTGACTCCGTAGCTGGGGAATTTGGCCGTCATTCCCTTTATAAAATGCTGGGATACTTCTCCTTGGTGGGACTGCTCCGTTTGCATTCTTTACTTGGAGATTATTATCAAGCTATTAAGGTAAATGTAGCAGGTTTTTTGGCTATATAGATATATTTTCTTTTAATATGGATTTTGTTATTGAAATTAACATTTTCAATTGCTATTTGATTTGAATCTATATTTTTTAACATGTTTTAAGTGTTATTCTGCAGTAATGTTAGAACTGTTTTTAAAAAAACGCATATAATTTTGACCATACGAAAATTTTGACTTTTCGAAGCTCTCCCGACCACAAAGCAATACATTCCTTTCAAATTACATAAAAAAAATTATATGTTTGTACAGAGATACTATCCACATAATTGAGTTGTAATAAGAATTGTAGTACATATTATGAGGTTATTAAAAAAAATAAAAGAAACCTTTTTATTTATCCTCTACAGGTGCTCGAAAACATTGAGTTACACAAAAAATCTCAGTACTCCCACGTGCCGGCGTGTCAAATATCAACATCCTACTACGTGGGCTTCGCTTACATGATGATGCGTCGATACGCGGACGCCATTAGGACTCTGTCCTCAGCTTTATTGTATATGCAACGTACTAAACAGCTGTTCTCGTCTCGCTCGTACCAAAACGACCAGATAAATAAGCAAACAGAACAAATGTATCATCTTCTGGCTATATGCTTGGTATTGCATCCTCAGTGTGTGGATGAGTCTATACAGCAGGTTGGTTGGTTTTTGTTTTTTTTTATTTGGGGTGACGTTGTATCTCGCATATAGCAAGATGGGTAGCAAGAATAGAGCACTGTCGCCCACATGAAAATATTAAATCATTTGTTAACAACATTATATATATATATTAACTTTTCTTTTCCCTACCCCCAGGTCCTACGTGAGAAGAACTATCACGAGAAAATGTTTAAAATGCAATACGGAGACCTAGGAGAGTTCGAGAGCTGCTTCACGTTTGCGTGCCCTAAGTTCTTGTCGCCATGCCCGCCGCCCATTGAGCCCGGCTCCAACTACGGTCGCGACGCCGTCAAGCACCAGACGCAGGTCTTCATGGACGAGGTCAGTTTTACTATAGTTTTATATTATATGGTGTACCTATTATACTATATTAATGTTTATCCCGGCACCCCTGCGGTATCAGTATTTACTGCCGGTAGATAGATATGAAATAGTTATAACATATGATTATATTTTTTTATTAAATACGATAATTTTTTTAAGAAAATACATATAAAATCCCAAAAAGTTTTAATTATAATTTGTTAGATACATTATTACTGTATACTGAATAGATAATGATAAAAATAACATACTAATTATAGGCGTTAGCCGCCAGTTGTACTACTCTGCCACAAAATAATGTTGTGTTCACGCTGTGATCGAATTTCCATGAAAATAATGTTTTTGCCCCTATTTTCTTTATTATATTTTTTTCAATGTATTCTAAATAAGCCATTAACCAACGCAGGTTCGCCAACAAAAGATGTTGCCAACGATCCGTTCATACCTGAAGCTGTACACAACTCTACCGCTAGCCAAATTGGCCGCCTTCATGTCGGCGGCGCGCGGCGGCGAGAGGGACGCTGCGAGGGAGCTGGCCGCCCTCGCCATACACCTACTGTGTTTCAAACACAAGATGAAGAATGTGGTGTGGAGTAAGGGACCGAGCGGGCTGGATGGCAAGTTCCAGAGTGGTTCTGAGGTTGGTAATTTTTTGAAGAGCAACATGAACTTTACTTCCGTTCTCCAAAAAACCTTCTTTTTTGACATATGCTTTTATACGTAGGAATGTTGAGCTAATCTTGCCAAACATAATATGTGTTGGTTTAAATAATATGCCCATATTCATATTTATGATACATTCACTGGCTTGGAGGGTTTTGAACTTAATAAAATCATCATTAGATGTGGATTTATAGTGGATGCTGTTTAATTTTGTTAATATAATCCATTATATTTCAGCTGGACTTCTACATTGACAATGACATGATCCATATTGCGGATACGAAAGTGGCTCACCGCTACGGCGACTTCTTCATCCGCAAGCTTCTCAAATTCGAAGAGCTCAACAGAAAATTACACCATATTAAAATTTAAATCTATGCAATTAGCAAAAAACTTTGTAACCACAAATTTTTCAAATAAAAAATATAAGTATAGTATAGAATTTTTAATTAAATTTTTGTTGCATAAGGTACAAATTTGCGATTTCTCTTATAAAATTTTTTGGGTTCAACAATTTTAATAGTTTCCCTTTGAACGGGAGTTGGCTGATTCTCCATAAATTGTTTCCAAGGATGTTCTTGAATCAAGGCTTCATTTACGTTTATTTCCTCTAACCATTTACTGTATATATTGTAAAACCGTTTATAAGCAGCTAAAAATATAGGACTATCCCGGTTTTCTACATTGTTCTGCAACAAACAATATTTTTTTACACATATTTTTTTAAAGTTGTAATTGTAACAAATGAATAAGAACTACGTTAAAAATATTATACGTTTTTTAGGGTAAAAAGGTAAAAACAACACATTTATAGGATATTTTATATTATGAACATAAACATAAAAAAAATTACCTTTTCTAAAATATTCAAGCATTTATCATTGAAAGCTTCAAGATGCTTTATAAAAATATCATTAACTTTTAAATTTTCTTGCTTAACAAGTTCCATTATGTGTAGTATATACCCAAATTGTATTTGTCTAATGCCATTTTTTAATAAAGTTCCTAAAATCTCTATATTAACCCTGAAAATAATTTATTTTTTACAACACTCGATAATAGGTGATTATTTCACATTTTAAGTAGAAACAACTTTTGTATAGTTTTGACTAGTTAGACAAAATAGGCCTATGTGGCTCAGTATGACAGCTTCTGGCTTCATATATTTATACAACGCTTATGGCTATTGTTCTGCACTCTGTGAAATGTTTTTTATACTTATTTTTCCACTCTGGTAAAGTGAAAGAAAGCAATATAAGTATAAATAATATTATAAGAGGCTGTTTTGGTGCAGCGGCACAGTATCTGACTGTTGTGGGAACTTTCTCAGGGGAATATATATATAAAGAGACAGAGTGCAGCATTGAGTTCTGCCACTCAACAGGCAATGTATATAAAAATGAGCAAAACTATAAAAATCAAACACAAAGTTCAATATAAAGTAATAAATTTGTATATACAATCTTACTTAAGTTGGTTTCCCTTCATTTCATTTAGCAATTCATCTGCTTTTGCTCTTGTGCTGCATGCCATAGCCAATACACCATATGTCATAATGTTGAGTTTTAATATATTTTTCTTATTTAAGGGATGAGTTTTACGAAGCTTATTTTCTTTATCAATACAACTATGCACTTCCTAAAAAGATTATTTTATTTATAACACATAAGGTAAAGCAAAAAATATACTTGATTTATTTGTTTATCTTGTATATACTTACAAAGGCATTATCATAATCATGTCTTAAGCAACGTTTCTTTATTAACATATTATAGAACTCAATATCTCCCTTTACTTTAAAAGTTTTCATAGTTTCAAGAAGTTTATTCTCTGCTTCTGTATTATTGTCAATTAATGGTAACATTTGCGTAAAAATTTTAACATCTGGTTTCACATTCCAAGCTTCCATTTCTTTAAGAAAGTCCTCTTGACCTCCTATTATAGCAAATTTTTCTTGAGAAGTTCCTATATCTTGAAAAGCCATAACTTCATCAATTTGTACAACTTTTGAGAGTAAATTGGGCACAGATCTTGCTTGGACTATGGCTACAGGCCTGCGGAAATTATCTACCAATTCAATTCTGTTAACTGTCTCTAATGTGCTGCCATTATTTTCTAAGCTATTTGTCTTGTTATGATTTTCTTTACAACATGTAAATTTATTTTCATTTGAATTTTCATTAGATTCAATTAGCAGTGGATCTTGTCTAACTTCTAAAACATCTTTTGATATATTTGTGTCTAATAATGCTTGTGAGTTTTCAATGTCTAAAACTTGTACCTCTGAGTTTAATAACATATTGTGTTCTTGTATTGCAGATATTACATCAACCATATCCTCTTTACTTCCTACATTACAATCCTTCACACAGCGTAATATGAGATTAAATGAATAAATATTTGGCCTTTCTCTCATTTTTAACATTTTCCTCCAAACCACCAGAGCATGTTTTAAACCTATTTCTTTATTACTAATACATGCATGCAATAAATGATTAAATGTATGGACTCTTATTTTTATTTTCTTTGATGCCATTTCATCCACAATCTTGAATGCTGTATTTAAATCTAAACATCTACCAAAGGTTTTTATCATTACATTATAATTGGTAATATTTGGTTCTATACCTTTCTCAATCATTGAATTTCTTAAATGTGTAGCCATTTTTAATCCGTAGGCAGGCCATGGACTATTCATACATGCCTCAAATAAACATGTGTATGTATCCCCAGTAGGTTTTAAAGCCCTTCTTTTCATATCATTAAATAATTTAAAGGCTTTTTTAGTATATCCAACTTCAGCACAAGCACCAATTAATATATTGTAAATATAATTTTCAGGTTTAACTCTGTCTTCTTGTAACATTCTAATTTCCAATATATCTATTGCTTCCTTTACTCTTTTAAACTTTATGTATTGTTTAATTAAATCAGCGTATTGTTTAATAGATAGTTGTTGAGACTTAAGAGGTATATTTTTTAAATAATTTTCTTCTTTAATGTCTCCATCATCTTCTAATTTTTCAGTTACTTTTGAACTTCTTGATAATGTTCCAAAAGAATCAGGATCCTCCAAATATGTTATATCATCTTCTGTTTTGAACTTTTTCCAATTTAACGTTCTATTATCAATTGGTGCTACAGTTGATGATAAGTTACGAAATATTACACTCGTATATCTAAGATTTCTCAAAAGATTTAGAGTTCGTAAAGCCATTTTTTAAGTTTTGTTTAATATTTTTTCATTATCATAATCATGTAATAATACAGATTTCCAATTAATATTTATTTGCTACTAAGGGCACTGGAAAATAACAAATTCCTAACCTAAAATATTTAATTTGACTATTTGCGGAATAGCATAGATAAGAAATATAAATATAGATCTAAAATAATACTGTATAATGGGGTCTAGTCAATATAAGGAAGGAGTTTCATGTTTCCGACTTCAATAATAAAAATAAATTCTTTTAAGAAATAAAAATATTAAATAATTTAATACTAGTTTATACATTTACTAAACAATAATAGTGTTAAATAAAACACTATACGTTTTATTTATGTAAAGGGTCAATAGATACATTATATGGGGTGAATACAACACAGGGTTACTACCTATTATTTTGACGACATCTTGGCCCATAGATCTGAGTGTAGGAAGGAGGAGGTGGTCCGTGCCCATCCAAGAAGTTGTCCGTTCCCGCCTCAGAAATTTTAATTACAAAAATAAACCCTGGAAAATAATTAAATAAACCGACGATATTCGAACATATCTGCTGCTTCACGGCATATTCTTTATTTTATGGCTTTTAGATTAGAAGAGCAGATTAAAGGAAGCAAGATAAAGTTTGGACTGGCTTGGATTTGGACTGACTCTCAGTTCTGTTCTTTAATGGATTTCGAGGGCGACAGTTGAGCACAAAATTACTTTGCCAGTGATAAAACTTAAATATTCGCTAAAACTCTCACTAAAACGTGTATTAACCAAAATAATCATAATATCTATCATTATAGCAAACTTCAACAGTCCGACCGTGATGTATAAGTTGTGAGGAATCTGTGACCACAAAAATTGAATATTAATTGTCAACTGTCAAATTGACATTTAAGTTTAAAAATTTAAGTTGCACGTGTTTTCGTCTATGTTGTGCTTACAAATTACAGTTAGTGTTAATAATTAACTATTCAACAGAACATTTCAGAATAAAAATGTCAAACAATCCCGAGGACCAAATGGAAGAAAGTAGTGGTGAAAGTGACGACGAAGACATGGAAGAAGAAGCAAGTGATGATGAAGACGCCGGTCCTAAAACATATCTACCAGGTCAACCGTTGAAGGAAGATGAGCATTTGGTATGCGATCAATCAGCGTATGTTATGCTACATCAAGCGCAAACTGGGGCCCCATGTCTTAGTTTTGATATTATACCGGACAACTTAGGCAATGATCGGTGTCAATTTCCAATGACAGCCTACTTAGTTGCTGGTACTCAAGCATCGAGCGCACAACTTAATAAGTAAGAAAACTACTGTTTCTATTGTAATTTTGATATTATTTATTTGCATTTGTAACTTTTTTAAATAAATGTTTTATAGTGTTTTAGTGGTCAAAATGTCAAATTTAAATCCAACATCAAAGGCTAATGACGAAGAAGCATCGGAAAATGAAGATGAGGATGATGATGAGGATGAAGACGAAGATGAGGAAATGAAACCACAAATGACATTTTCATTTATAAAACATCAAGGATGTGTTAATAGGATAAGAGTATGTAAACAGTTATTTTAATATAATCATCTAAATTATTTTTTTATTATTCTTAGAATGATATAATCGTTTTATTTAAAAATTTGTTCTCCATGTTTGTCACTGCAGCCCTAAGACTCTTTCTTTATAAGCATTGATACAGTGTGAGAGATCTAAAATTAAGAAAGAATTTAACAATTTATATTTTTTATTGCAGGCAACAAATTTCAAGAACTCCGTATTAGCGGCCAGCTGGTCAGAATTGGGTAGAGTAGATATTTGGAACATTACACAACAATTACAAGCTGTGGATGAACCCACACTTCTTGAGAGATATAATCTAGACACAGTAAATAATCCTGTGAAGCCTTTGTACTCCTTCAATGGACACCAACAAGAAGGATTTGGTATGGATTGGTGTCCTACAGAACAAGGTGTTAGTATTTTTATTGATTATTTTGAACATTTTCTTATATATTTTTATAGCTTTATGCCGGGCAGAGGGAACCTAATGTTCTTATAATAACAAAATGCACTGCCCAAATTTTGAGATATTGTGTATTGAGTGTTGAATCCTTACTTACTTTTTCTTGAAGTAATGGAAATATAACTCTTTCTTTCAAGTGCAATTCAAATCCAAACCATCATGTTTATAGACGGACACTGTGCCACCTTACCATGACAATCTTATTTTATTTTGGTTTATTTTATTGGTAATATAATGTAGGTATTAGCAACTGGTGATTGTAGAAGAGACATTCATATATGGAAGCCAAATGAGGGTGGCACTTGGACTGTGGATCAGCGACCACTGGTTGGTCACACTAGTTCCGTTGAAGATATCCAGTGGTCACCTAATGAAAGGTAAGTAAATATATATACATATATGTTTTTAAAACTTTTAAAGATTTTAGCAGTTACATGTCTGAATAAATAGCTTATAATATTCAATAGAAATTATGTTTTTTTTATCATTTAGCAAATTATAACATGTAGTATAGACTTAAATGTAATATTTTCAGAAATGTCCTAGCAACATGTTCAGTGGACAGGACCATTAGGATATGGGATACAAGAGCTCCACCTCATAAAGCATGCATGCTGACAGCTGAAAATGCACATGAAAATGATATTAATGTATTATCATGGAACAACAAAGAACCATTTATTGCTAGTGGTAACTATTCATTATATACTTTCTTCAATGGTTTCAGAAAAAGCTTGTATAGCATTTATTTGACATTTCATTGTATATGTTCTTCCTTTGTAATGTCATTATAACTTTCAGTAACCCACCTGTCCATTTCTAGGCATTTAGCAACATTTAAGTTCACTTTTACTAAGTAACAGTTATAATAGTATCATCATTTTTTTTTTGGATAAAAATTCTTACCATATATTGTGGTATTCAAAGTAGAAATATATTAAAAATTTATACACCCCTCACTTATTTCCTGCTATATAAACCTGGTAACTTTCTGCCTACTGAGAGATTATATTATCTTTAGTTATAAAAAAATATTACTTAATTCTGAATTTTTTAGGTGGTGATGATGGTTTTCTCCACATATGGGACTTAAGGCAGTTTCCAACGAACACTCCTATAGGTACCTTTAAGCATCACACAGCTCCAATTACATCGGTAGAGTGGCACTGGTCCGAGCCCAGTGTATTAGCATCTGCAGGGGAAGATAACCAGGTAGCTCTATGGGATTTAGCTGTAGAGCGGGATGATGAAGAAGTTGTAGATGAAGAATTAAAGGTGAATATATATTTTTATTACTTTCACCTATATTTCTGCCTATGTATGTAAGAAAATCATGCAATGCTATTTGGAACCACTTTTTGTAATTTTCCTAATTAGTTCAAATCTTTGTACATTTTTGGATCTGGTGAGACTGCAATATTTTTATAGCATGACTACCTTGCCAGCATGAACAGGAGAAGGAGAAAAGTAACTTTTAAGAGTGTGTAGACCTTAAGCATCTAAGATTTAAAGAATATACATAGTTATCAAAGCTTCTCCCAAAAATGAATTGAATTTTTGTCTCAATATTTTAATTTTGTTCTAGAATCTACCGCCACAGTTGCTTTTCATTCATCAAGGCCAAACTGACATAAAAGAACTCCACTGGCACAAACAAATGCCTGGCGTTATAGTGACAACTGCACATACAGGTTTCAACATATTCAAAACTATTAGTGTATGAAATAAAATTTCTAAAATAAAAAAAAGTACTTTTATTGTATAAAAGAATAAAGTTTTCCATGATTTTTGTATAATTGTGCCTGTCATTTTTAAATATTATAGTAATGTGGAGTCATCTTTAGTTTGTACCATTGCAAGGTTAACAAGGTGTCGTATTGTAGGTCGACCATGGGGACAGTTCTGTAAAACAAAAAAATATAAAGTCATAAGATAAGTAAACATAATTTAAGAAGTGATAGATAAAAATTTAAAAATATGTATTTATTACTTCTTAGATTAAGTTAAAAATGATGATTATTAATATATTTGGTATTTTTCTGTCAAATAATCCATCATTATTTAATATATATATACTAAAATAATATAAATTTAATAAAAATATTTTTTATTAAACCTTTTCTACTTGAAAGAAAATCAAACAAAAAAACGAACAAACTTTAATTATTTTTTCATATCATCTAAGTTGTGATAAATATTATTAGTTGTGTGTTCAATCACCACTAGGGAAATGAATTGTTTTGTTAGACGATTTTTACATTTATGTTTTTTTTATTTTGAAACAAGCGATCATTGGGTTTTGATACTAGGTCCTCGCGGCTAAAGCGGCTTCAACGTCATGCAAAATACAACAAACGTACTAGATAACCGTCAACAACATGCTTAGTTTGATACTTCGGTCGACGAGTCGTGACCCCCCTGAACATATCTGTATAGATGGCTGCACAGATTTGATTTAAAATTTTTTTTACTTTTCATTATTTCCTTTGAAGTGTACAACGCGCAAAATCTCAGAAAGCTTAACTGAGGCCACAACTCGTCTATCGTACTATAACCGCGCGTATAAGAATTTCACAGTAGCGCAAATAAGGACATGGCTGGCGTAAATTTTCATATACCTATTTTCTTAAAACATTTTTTTATCCATAAACATACCCAAGGTTTATCAATATCAGCCATATGGTCCACAAGTTTCCGCATATCAGCTTTACCCAGGGCGGTGCCGATCATGACTGATTTCCTGCAAGCTCGCGACGCAAACATGGCTCTCACTCTACTTGGCCTGCAATTTTCTGATTGACCTTCCTTAAAAAATATAAAGTTTTATTTATATATATTTTATTATAATGTTAAATGGCCGACGTCGTGCAACGGCACAGCGACCGTAAACGTGAATGTTGTGGATTGCTTTTCGCTCTGGTATTTAGATAAAAGGCGGCGTTAAGACTTGATACTCAACAGGCAATGTTTTGAAATTTATATGCTTGGGGAATAAATAAACATCAAATAAAACGTTTCATCATATGAATACTTCATTTTCATATTATGCTATAAACATTTTGACAATTTACCTTTAACATAAATAACAATTCTTCAATATCCTCTTTACCAAATATCCAATTCTTTGACATTGGTAATGTAAGCAGCTTCACTCTCTTGGTAGGAGGGGCATTTTCATCTATTTGAAATGTGAAACCGTTCTTTTTAAAAATAGCCAAATTATCCATTAATATTTGTTCATTAACTCCTGTCAATTCCAATTGTTGTGGACTGGGGAATAAGACAGAATAAACTTATATATTGGAATTAAATAAACTTCAGTAAAATGTATTCTGTAACATTTTACAGAAGAACTCATTAGTTCTGCTATGCGACATGCAATGTCAAGAAAAATTTGGTGGTGTAAGAGGGAATGGGGGAACACAACACTAGGTTCCATCTATCCATCATATTTTACTAACTTTTTAAAACAAATATATATATAATACTTACATTACAAGTTTCTGACTAGTCAATTCTGTAGTTTTCTGTAATGTTTCAAAATTATATATTTCATCAGTTGCATGTTGATCTATTATGAAAAGATCATCTTCTAGCCTTGTTATAATAAAACCTAAATTAAATTGACCTATAATAGACATCCTTCTAAAGGAGTCCTTCGATATTTCCTTACTTAATTCTTCTTCACATTTTTTATTAAAAACAGGATTAATAGCTGCTTTAAATTTTACTTTAGTTAGATCAGATTTACCATTCTTCTTATTATATATGTCTGTTAATTCCCTTATATGATCAAAAGAGGTTTTTAAATTAACAGATCTCCTTGTACACTTGCCGAGATCTTCTTTATCTGTCACAACTTTATTTACTTTTATTTTTGGTGTTTTAACTAAATCTTTTGTTTTACAAGTAATTATGTGAGATTCTTCAATAACAACATCTGGGTGATCTTCTATGTATATTTTTGGTACTTCATTTGAAACATTTTTAAACACAGTATCTCTTATAGTTTCTTTTTTAATATTTAAACTTTCATTACAAAAATTATTTGTATCAGTTTTATTCTCATTTGAGATTATGCTAATATTTTCATTATGATTTTTTTTATTTGTTCCTTTTATATTGATTTCTTCATTTGTATTTTCAATATGAGTTTCTTCTTCATTTATAACTTCATCAGAAACATAAATCTTTTTTACACTAATATAATTTTCTAAATTTGATGTAGATTTCCTCTTCAGCTCTGAACTAATTATAAATTCTTTTTTGTCACTAACCAATGAATCTGGTTTATTGCTGAATTGTTTTAGAAAAGATTGAAATACCCTTGGTTGCTTTAACTCTGGTTCAATTTTTTGATTGGAAATGTTAGATGCCTCCAAAGTTCTAGGTATATCTTCGAATAGTTTAAGCAATGAACTTTTTAAAACATCTAGCAAAGCTTTTTCTTTTGTTAGAAATATTTTTCTTTTATCTGGAGTAACATTGACATCCACACTAATTCTTTCAATTTTTATATTGAGGAAAACAAAGGGATATTGATTTACATTGTACTGTCTGTAAATTTCATTAACAAGTTTAATAGCTTTAGTGGGTTCACATGGCCTTGAATTTACATAAAAAAATTGTCTATCCATGCTTGACCGACCATTGCCATGAGCACATGATGATATGTATCCTTCGAGCACAACCGGATTCGGTACATTTTTGTAGCCTTGGTGTTTTTGAGAGTTAGTGATTTCTTGTGAACATTTTATTTCATCATTTTGGGCATCATTTGAATCTTCTGATAAATCGATTTCTACATCCTCAATGTTGACATTGTCTTCATTTTCTTTCACTTCACCTGATAAACCTCTGAATATATTATCTTTAATATTAGATACTAATTCAGTCTTTATTTCAAGAATACTTTGTAATTGTTTAAGTCCAAAAACACAAGCAATGTTATCTTTATATGAAGTTGAACCTTGTGTTGCTACTACTAATGATTTGTTATTTGAGCTTGTCTGGTTACTACATGTTATTCTAAAAAATAACATAAAATAAATAGTATAGTTATATTAAGCATTGATTTGCATTCATAATTAAAACAATATATAAGAGGCTGTTATGGTGCATAAAACAGAGCCTCTTAACAGAAGGAATTCACTTTGTATTTAATATTAATGGGCACAACTAATACTTTTATGTACAGAATTGACAATTCAATCAAATTATAACATATATTGATGAACTGTACTTTTAATATGCCTATAATTTTTAAATATAAATGGAATAAATAATCATGAAACATTATATTGAAATACTTACTTAACCCCTTTACATATCAAACAGTAAGCATACAACAAATTTGTCATTTTATTAAATTCCCTTTTAGCATTTTTATGGAATTCCTTTTTGCGTACTGGAAGTGAGTGAAACAAGTTAGATAGAGTTACTGTAGTTCCTATTTGTCGAGAACATGGAGTCTGCTTCGTTATTTTGCCTTTATGGTCAAATTCAATTTTTGTAGCTGAAAACAAACAATTTAAATTAATAATGGTTAGTCTTGCATATGGGGAGAGTCACACTGTATCCCGGACACAGCGGGGTAAGCAGAGGGAACCCAGTGTTAAGACACTCCCAGTGGAAAGTGAGAAATGGAATATTACAACATTAGATTTCTTTTGCCTATTTTAAATAAAAAAAAACCATGAAGCTGCTTTTTTACCTATGTCAAAAAATAACTTACCAAATTGACTGCTATCATGTCTTGTTGTAATTGTAAGATCAGCTAAAGAACATAATGAGCTTAATGCTTCTCCTCTAAACCCAAAACTAGATACTCCAAGTAGATCTGAATAATCACTTAGTTTTGAAGTGTGATACTTTAAAGCTGCCAACAATAATTTTAGTAATAAATAATTAAATTCATGATGAAAATGAATGGGGATAATTTTTAATCATACTTACTCAATGATGCAAAATTATCTTCAGTTACACCTGAACCATTATCTGAGACTTCAATTAAATCAATGCCATAATTCTTCAATCTTATATCAACATTTGTGGCACCAGCATCAAGTGAATTTTCCACTAATTCTTTTACTGCTACTGCTAAACTTAGAACAACCTAATAAAAATGAGTCAGTTATAAAGAGGTTTAATCATAATAATACTTTTTATTATAATGTACTAATATGTAAATCATTTAAGTACACACTACATACCTGCCCAGAACATATTTTATGAACAGTTTCTTTGTTAATGGGTTGAATAGAATTACTCGAACCATTTTTTGAAATATTTACGTTTTCCATTATTTAGTTTCAGTTAATTATGAAACAGAGCATAATTAAGATATTCGTACATAAATTTACCTCAGATAGTAAATCTTCGAATACTTTGATATTTAATTTTTGGTCGTTAATTGCATTTAAGTATGTACGATTTATAATTTAGATATTTGAATTTTGCCAGACAAAGAATTTTAAGGTTATTTGATATTTCTATAATTAAGAATACAATGAATCGATTCACTATTTGACATCGATTACATACGATGTTTTATAAATAATATTCAGTCCGATGTTTGAATGTTAAAGCGTAAGCGAGAGCAATTACCAAAAGTAGAGTCAATAAAAGCTTTCGGCCGGTAGCCAACGAGCATTAACTATAAGCTCGCTTGAACCAACCAAAAGACCACACCTACAAATAAGCTTACACTTCACTCATGGATCTATAATAAAATAAAAAATCGATTCTATAATAAATAGAATTGAAATCGCAATCTCTATCAATACAATATGTCAGTTTGACGTGTCTTTGTTTGTCAACTCCAACAGCAAATGGAAGTGACAAGTGTCAGTAAACGTAAAGTTCGAGATTGTACGTGAAATACGAAGTATATTGATTACAAAAAAGTAGTTTATTTATTATTTTATATTTCTGTTATTAACATTCATAATGTCATTAAATACTGCACATGCCGATCATGGTGTGTTGATACATGCTGGCGAAGTGTAAGTTCTTACTTTTTACTGAAAATGTTAAATGGTGTAATCAATAGTCATGATATGAGTCATAATCAATATTTAGCAGTATACACAGTTTTTTTACAGTCGTTTTTGTTGTTTTCATTCATATTATTTTATCACAGTCTTTTTTTTTTACCCTTTTAATAAATACTCTCTTATCTTTACGCTTTACCCTTCATATAGCAGGATAAATAAGACTTAAGATTGCGTGACAAATTTAAGAAAACTTTAAATAAATTTTACTAAATGTTCAAAAAAATATGTATTCACAATCAAATAAATTTTGAGTCCAGCTAAAGCATGCATGATTATACAAATTTATACGGCCCCAAACTTACAGATTGTTACCCTAAGGTTGTCCAGTTATATTAACTTGTTACTAACACACTGTACGATTTAACCATTTGCCTGCCAACATTGGTAAGATTTTGATAGAAAATGAAGAGTACAGGGGCACACTGAACTTAGCAGTGCAGATGTTGTGTACATTTATATTGTACTATGTTTTTTATATTACATACTATTTACTTCTATCTTTTATTTCCTTTTTTTCAGTATAATCTTGTTTTCTGACAATGTGGCAGTTGAGTTTTACGGAAATGAAACACAAGAATTCAAGGGCACAAAAAATGGCCGCATGTATCTCACAACTCACAGAATGATTTATAATTCAAAAAATAATTCAGATCCTCTTAGATCATTTAGTTTCCCTTTTATTGCCCTACAAGATGTAAGTATCATGTATATGATTAGTTTATATTGTATATTAGTTGTGTATAAATGTTGCAAATGAACTTTAATTCTTTTAGGGTTCTGTAGGAAGTCTGTCTGTCTGTCCCTAAGGAAAATAGGAATCCTATACTAATACTCCACTCCATGCTGTATCTCATGGACCATGATATAATAATATAAAATAATATGTAAAAAACAGTGGAAATTTTCACAGATGATTATTTCTGTTGCAACAAATATGAAAAACAATAAAATATTTACGATTTTATAGATAATGGTATGAAATCATGCTATTATTTATAAAAACGGCAAAATAATTTTTGTTGTATGAATGTGCACAAGTCCTACTTGGCACTTGGCCGATTTTTTCTCTTCAAACTATATCAGAATGGGTGGAGGAAACCACATAATACGCTCCATCCCTCACTACTGCCCAATTAAAGCCCAAAAAAAGGAAAATAATTTATTCCTAACGGGAATCAAACCCCCGACCGTCGTAATTACGATGGCCTAAAAAGTTAAAAAATACATACAAAAAAAATTAACACATAATTTTAGGTAACAGTGGAACAACCGATGTTTGGTGCGAATTATATCAAAGGCAAAGTGCGAGCACAACCCAATGGTAATTTTATTGGTGAAGTGAAATTCAAATTGACTTTCAAGTCTGGAGGAGCTATAGAATTTGGACAGGCCATGTTGAAAGCTGCACACCTTGGTATGCATAATTCTGCACTATATATTATATCTTTATTGTGAATAGCTTATCAGCATGTAATTAATTTACTGCATTATTCATTTAAATAAATAAAATAATTTTCTATTGTCTGTTCATTTTAAAGACATAGAAAGTATGATATTGTCTATAATTAATGTTTAGATACACAGTATAAATTTATTTAATTTAATTTGGCATAACTTAGCAACGCTAAAGTGCCGTCAATAGTATGCGTGAGAAGATAGAACAAACTATTTAAGTAATTATCTTATCTATAGATGACTTTTGTTAGTTTATCAGATTAAATTATATTTCGCAAACATGTTTTGTACACTCATACGTGATTCACAGGCTTATTGTACTGAAATATAATATGA
Source organism: Heliconius ethilla aerotome (assembly GCA_001485985.1). Classification (NCBI taxonomy): domain Eukaryota; kingdom Metazoa; phylum Arthropoda; class Insecta; order Lepidoptera; family Nymphalidae; genus Heliconius; species Heliconius ethilla. The sequence goes on along the minus strand of FAPJ01007099.1, from coordinate 4,665 downwards.
ACTAAATGTATAAGTTATATTATGTGATTTATCTTGATTTTCATATCTTAAAATGTATTCCTTGCCTATAGCAGAGTAGGCAAAGAGAACAACAATGTAGAAAAAATTGTTTGTTTGTTTATTGTTAATTGATTTAATTATTGCAATTGTATATTTCATTCTATATAATAGAAAAAACATTTTTTTTATTCAAGATAGTTTACTTAATTCATAAAATACCACAATTAATTTTAAAATTTAAATATTTAATTTCTATATTTTTAAACAATTGTAACAGCAGCTGCAATGATATGATGTTAGTTGAACAATACAACTTTTGTTTATAACATATTACTTATTACCAATAGTCCTATACCATTGCATTTATTAAAAAAAATACCAAATGAAGTAACTGTTGAGCAACATGGTGGTCAGGGTTTCTGTAAAAATCCGGCAGAATTGAAAATGTACCAAAATGTATACTTCATTACTATTGAATTGAGAGATTTTTCAAAGTGGGTGTCATATTTAACGTGTCCAGACGTTCCGCTTGTGTATCCCGATGTGCCAAAACATGACACCAGGACACATAGATGTCCTGTAAATTTGATCAGTCGAATTATTTGTTAAAGTGACAATTATACCCAAAAGTATTTAAGCCACTCTAAAAAACGAAAACCACCATAAAATGGTCACGTGAGTTATACCCCATTAGTAAAGCACAATCTATTTAACTTAACTTTGGTTCCCAGCCTCTCGTCACATGTCGCCCAACGCGCCGCCCCCGCCGTACACGGCGCCCACAGGCCCGTGGCACGCCGCGCCGCCGCCTGCCTACGCGCCGCCCCCGCAGGGATACTACGGATGGGTGCCGCCCTATACTGTAAGACTTAGTGTTAAGGTTACGGCTTTGGAGGTTTTTGCTGTATCCCGCATATGGTGTAGACAGACGGAACCTATCACGTCATATGGACCCTTGATTTCCTGAAAAAATGGTATTTCTACATTTACTTAAAAGGCGTAGTTCGACACTAAAATTAATAAGGTACTTCCGGTTGACCCAGAAATTTAGCGGTTAGCATCTACAGGTAGTACTAGTTCGGGAAAGAAATCTGAAACTGTACATTTGTGGGAAAATCTTAAAAAATAGTAGCCTTAAAAGGAGGGCAAAATTTGCTATTAAAGCCGCTAGTTCAAGTGAGATATCAGATGAAAGGGCTCTGTCTACGCTAAGCTTGAGTTTCAGTAAAAGGTCAAGATCTCCAAATTTTTTACGGAACCCTAGGTGGCAGGACCCCGACTCATGCTTGTCTGCTTTATTTTTTAAAAAGCAGCAATTTCATACTTTCCTGATATGCAACAGGATAAGTATTGCCTGATGATTGGCGGAACTCATCACCTCGCTTTGTTTATCAGAGCGAAATAATAAAACAAGAAATAATATGATCATCCCCCGAGTTAACATCAGACCCCAACAATCGACAATCTTTACAGTCAGTTACTGTTCCATAACACCACACATGTTCAATTAGTCATATTACAAGTAATAATAAACATTCCAGGCTTTCCCCGATCAACCGTCTCCAAATTCAGTATTCGTATCGAACAGCCCGCCGCCGTATCCTGGAGTGATGGGTGTCACCTATCCACCAGGAGCTGGATTTTCTGGCTCATCCGGGCCTAGCCCTACAGGTGCGAACGGTTACCCGGGTAATATGCCCCCGGGATATCCCGGTAGTGTACCACCTGGTTACCCAGGTACCGCACCCCCGGGTTACCCAGGTAACGCGCCCCCCGGATACCCCGGAGGCTTTGCGTCAGCACCCGGCATGTCCTCAAATGGTAAGATATTTATTAAATAGTATTAGTAGATATTAAAGTAAATATTATTGTTTACAGGTTACATTACTATTGTTAAATGGATCCCATTTTATTAAAGGTAGTTTATATATGAAAAAGGTAGCGAGCTAAACATTTATTTGTCTATAATTAATAGTCTAGGTATTTAAGAAGTATGCAAGGCTAACAAAACGACTAGCTAACAAAATAACACTTTACATGACATTGCTATGTAAACAGTAATAAATCACAATTAAATGCTATTTACACTAGATTGTATGGTGTTAATTCTAACTTCTAAGGAAAATATGTTTCACTTTTTTATGAATAGTTCTTGATTGAAAAAAAAGTGTTATTATTAAGTAATACTATCCAACATTACTAAAATGATAATTATGCGTGGAATAAAATGCTGATGTTCACTTAGAAAGCGAAAATACATAATGAAAAGACCATATTTTGACTTTCCCCCTGGCTCATCTCAGCAGAATCCTTGGTTAAGCCAATGGTGGTTTCATGAAGGACTGCACTACGGACATTTTTGTGATGAATCAAGAGTACTTGTAAGGGCCTTGTAAGGAACACTATGGTATTCTGTTCTAGTTAAAAAATAACGTATATTTGTTATAGAATTATTGTTATAACCCTCTTGTAAATTGACGAGTTCAATGATGAGTTTTTCCTTAGGATTTTTTCTACTAAATATAATTGCAGGTCATGGTGTGATCTTAGTCATTTAATTTTTAAGGTACTAAATTTATAACGTTTTTTTTTATTGATGTACAATGTTTTAACGTATCCTGGTTTCTCCTAAAACTCCTCATTTAATTATTTTTAATTATTCATCTTAGAGTGCAGTAATATGCTAACATCGTTATAGTGTAGTTTTGTATGTACAGTACATAATATTTTTTATAACTATACATCCGTTGTAGTCACAACTTGAAGTAACTCTATTTAAATATGGCATAAGTATATTATAGTTTACAGTAAATATGCTAAAGTATTGTTGTTGTAGTAGTTTATAAAATAATTTCAGATGCTAAAGCAGCGGAAGCGGCCCAGAGCGCCTATTACGATCCTAACAAGCCGCAAACCGCGTATGTACCACCCCCATACAATGTGAGTATGTGTTTTTATAGCTCCACGTTACATACCAGATATAGTAGGTAAAACAGAAGGAACCTAGTATTAAGACACTCCATTCCCCAGGCATCGCTGAATACAACCAAGTAGGCATAGATTCTACAACTGTAACATTTAAATTTAGACACTGGCTCACTGCTTCACTCTCCTGCGACGGTATGTATGTATAAATAAGTAATTAGATTTACTTATATAAAGTTTTTGACACAAATTAGTTTATAAAATTTGCAATGTCTATGTTGAAATGTATTATTTTTGTGTGAATTATTAAATAATTATACATTTTGTGCTCAGAAATATAAAATACATCTATAATAAATAACTAGTGGAGTTCTATGAACAAATATTGGACTTTAACATATTAAATTTCTTCAAATTTATATATTTTTTAAATATCAAAATAAAATTAAATGTATAAAAGAATTTAATCAATTTTAAACAGTTTGGAATTTTTTTCTAATAATTTTTATTTTTGTTTTTTACAGGATCAACCGCCGACCTATCAAGAATCTACGTCCAAGAAAGAAAATTAAAGCACTGTCCTCATTTCCACATGGATACAACTCACACGTCTAATGGCTAATATAAACTTAGAAAAAGAAATAAAAATTTATAAATGCAAAATTATACAAGTATTTACAAATACCATAAAAAATGTGCTTTACGCCCCACATTCCAACTTTTGTGCTAAAATGAGTGCTTTCGTTTACTTAGTCAGTATGAAAAATATAAAAGTGTTTTTAATATAATGAATATTTCAATTAAATTTCTCATGAAGTCTATATTTTTTTGTGTATTTAAATTA